>JAEUWR010000788.1:0-42203 GCA_018524895.1 Podaxis sp. C-F-101400
AGCGGCAAGTAGAATCTCCTTTTGTTGAGCAGAAAGCATTGATAATGTTTTCAAGGTGCAAAGAATATTCACGACAGAGATTAGTGGACACGAAACTTTTCTGAGGGCGGCCAAAACTCCTTGCGCTGAATTTCACAATATTCACACGTCCCGATCGACCCCCATGTTGTGAAATGTGTTAAAAACATGTTATTAACGTGTGAATTTGAAATATGTTTTTAACAAAAGAGTTTTTAACCCAGCCCTAGTTGGCAGGCATTGTCTGTGTCGGAGTCACAAAGTAGCAGGTGTGCCGTAATTATCCCTACATACGTGGGCCAAACCGTGTTAAACGCCCACGATCACGACAAAGTGTTTGTTTCAACACTACTAGTTGAGTTTGAGTAGCTTTTCTAGCTACGACGACAACGTCGGCCGACTACGTTAGATATGATGAAAAGATAGCATAGAATAAGAATTTCATTTCTTACTATATCCGCTAAGGACAGCAAGATGCTATGGGTCGTTCACTCGGATGGATGCTGGTATAGTTATGGTTATCCTTCAGGGAACAACTTAATCATGCCGAATCTCTCCCAAATAAGCATTCAGTCCCATTGGAGAGTCCAGCCCGCGTCTCCCAGCTTGCCGTATAAATGATTTGACTGCCTAGGCATTTTTCTGAAGGCGACTCTGATGATACAAGTTGATTATATACATTGCGGTCCATATTTAATAGTTGCTGAAACCCATAAGGAACTGATGCTCCACTGGCTCCGGCTCTGAGAGTAGACAATGCTCACCGATTCGTATGGACACAGTCACATGGTGCCGGATTCGGGTGGGGCATCAATGGTACCTGCAGTTGCTCAAGAGATATCCCATTAAAAGTGCAAATATCCCTCGAAGATAACAGCGGGTCCGCCAATGCCAGAGATTGTCGAATAGCGCAATTTCTCGTCAGCACAAGGGTCAAATTCCCTTCTCATGGTCCTCGTCCTGTCCTTCCAGGGGGATATGGTTTCGAGGCTCAGGGTATCGTGGTAATCTGAGACACGATTTGAGAATGTATCAGTACAAGGAATTATTGAAGGTAGGTGCTTCGCTTGGAACTGAAAGCGATAGACACACCAAGGTCTTCCAAGCGGAGCCAGCGGGTTCTGATGAGGGTCTTCGCCTGACCCAAGTCACTATAGTTCTGATGCCAGGTGAGGCCGAGGCGCCCGGTATAGGGCAGATGGTTTAGGAACTATAAAATACAAAAAATAATAACTATTACACCGTCGAGAGAGTACCATACATACACCGTATAGGACAAACCATTCCAATGAAAAACTAAAGCGTACGAACCAGATCAACTAGTTCTCAATCTCAGCATCTCCCCGACAGCCCAACCTCGCAAACACTTTTTTCAGCGCTGCGAGAGCCTTTGCCACACCACCCTTCTCATTTGGCTCGGTGCTAGATGTTGAGGATGACCGAGCGCGAGAGCTATGTCTGCTTTCACGGTCATGTTCAACCGTTGGTTGGGGTTCTGCCTCCGCGGGTACGCCCCCTTGCTGCGTGGCTTTCGCATCGGGTTGGGGCTTCTGCGTGTCTTCTTTCTTCTTGGACGATTCCGCAGCAACCGGCGGTTGTACGGGAGGTGGCGTCTGTCCCTGTTCAGTACTGGGCGAGACGTCGATCACAGGCGTTTCCTCCGTTGTCTCCTTCTCAGCCTTCTCCTTTTCCTTCTTCTTGTCCTCCTTCTTGCCCTTCTTGCCCTTCTTGCCCTCCTTGTCCTCGTCCTTCTTGTCTCCCTTGTCCCTCTTGTCCTTGTCCTTCTTCCCCTTCTTTTCCTTCTTTTCCTTGTCCTCCTCGCCCTCCTTATCCCCCTCTTCGCTCTTACCCTTGGTCTTCCCGCCCTTCTTTCGACTGAACACCTTCACAAACCCGATCTTCCCTACCAATGCCTTGACGCTCTTGATACTCTTCACACTCTTCGCCTTATCCTTCGTTTTCTCTTCACCATTAGCCGACCTTAGCTGGTCACGCGACGCGTTCTGGGCTTCCTCCGCGACGACTTCGTCGAGAGCGGCGCCAAGGTCTTGGAAACTTCCGTCCCATGAAGATCCAGGCGCACTAGGTGGACGCGGGACGGAGCTGATAGACTGCCACGCCGCACTTGAAGTCGTGAGCAGTTGCGGGTATCGCGTATACACCACACGGATCTACGGACAACAACAATAAAACTAATGAACATCAGAAATAGAATTCTGAGGAAACCACGTACGGTGTTATAGTAGTCCAAATAACCACCTTTGATCTTACTCCACCTGGCGTACAACTCCGCATCACGCTGATCGGTGGAGGGCAGGAGAGTTGAGTCGGGAGACATGAGCTCTTCCTCGAGCCATTCCCACCATGACGTCAGGTCGAGCATGCTTCGCGAGAATTGGTTGAGGAGGTTGAGGTTTGCAACGAGGTCCGTGCCAACCTCTTTGAGACTGATACGGCGGGTAGCGGCTGGACGACGGATAATGAGATGGATTAGGTTTATACAATGAGTGGTGGGGGGGGGGCTCACGTTGTTGAGGGTCGGGAGGTACCAGTACAACGGTATCTTTGTCCTTGGTCACGGCAGCAATCTATCAAAATCATATCCAAAATGAAATGGCGTGGGTCACAAAAAGATGCGCAACAGTAGAATAATACAAACCTTGAATATCTCCTGCTGTACATTTTTGAAAGTATCGCTTGTCTTCAAACAATGTCCATGTCCATGCGCTGCCATAGTCTGCAACATTTCTGGCGTCGAAAGGGCCGCAGTGTATTTGTTTGTGGGCGCAACTTGACCGGGAGGGGCGAATGGGTCACATAGGGATGCAGCGTCACTAGCCAACTTGTAACCAATTTGCGCCACTAGCATGCTCGTGTCGACTGCTTGGATGAGACCGAGGATTTTACTGTTTGTTTTGGGGACGAGAGGAACATTGGGGTTCTCAATACTGTACAGAACGAAGAGAGAGATGTGAGAGGTAAAATATGGCGATATGAGGGTGATGGAAGACGTACGGGAGTCGCATTTGACAGAATGGGGCCAGCCGCTCAACTGTCTTGCGCGTGATTCTGGCGAGGGGGACGGTTTCCAACTCGGGTTCGGGCCTTCGAGGTCGCGAGGTTGCTGATTCTTCAGAGGCCATCAAGGCTAAAGCTCCAAAGGGTAATAGTGCAAATCTGCAAAAGGGAATGACGGCGCAAGATAGTGAAGAGAAAGAAGTCGAGTCGAGTGTCGAACACGCACTGTTTCCTGCTTTATAGGCTATCTTAAATGGGGCGGCATCTGAGTTCAGATGTCTAAGAATACACATCGGTTCATAAGACGATTGAATGGGGGGGCACGACAAAGCATCGTGGCGGCACAGGTTGTTAGGGCTAGATCAGAGTTGAGGGAGCCCGGTAACACGGAAGGATCTGGAGGTCAAGTCAGGAAGGTTCAGGAGATTTGCAGAATAGGGCGGGGGGATATGCAATGCGTCACGCATCATGCATCAAAAGAGTCAAACGCGAACAATAGTGCGCGATTAGATACGTACGTGCATGTATCAAACTATAGCCGGTGGGCGTTGGGGATGTCAGGGTGAGTAGGGTATGCACAGCCACAAGCCTCATTGTCTGAAGGTGGCAAACGCGTGTTAGAGATGCGCGTGTTAGGTATGCGCAGCTCCATATTCCGGACCTTTTGACGAGCAGATTGAAGTTTCGCCAAGCTCTCGGCTTCTTAGTAATGACTACACGTTTCTTGACATCATCCCAAAGAGACCGAGGAACGCCTAACCCAGAAGCATCGAAAGGAGCAGACAATATGACAGTTCACAGCATTAGGGCAATCTGGGCGTTGGACGTAGATGATGCATCTCCAGTACGCTGGGAAGGACAGGAGGAAGAATGTTCGAGAGCTTGGAGTAACTCGCCGAAATAGTCGGCGATCGACGAAGGCTGCCCTGATCTGGCGAGTAAATAGTAGATAGAAAGGGCAGGATGTGGTCTATTAAAATGAGTAGGTTTTGTTAAATTACGAACAATGTGATGTGTTATTCATTGGTCGTTTTCGAGACTGAATTTCCTATTCTTGTACTCCTTGGCCCACTGCACGCACGCCATTTAGTCAAGATACGAAGTGCGTCGAGCAACACTCACCAGCATGGAAGGAATGAACCGATTGGGCTGGACTACCCGTTGCTATAGTCCAAGTTTCACGACATTCATAGTGTACAGAAACGGAGAACAGCGTACCTCATGATCAGCGCTGACCTGCCACACCGCGTAGGTAACAGCAAGGATTCCACCACAGGCAATAACGGTGTTGGAAGCCCAGTTGGAGGGTCGGACCCACCAACCACCTGCATCGGAGTGAGACGGTTGAAGTGGTCACTGGGATGTCACCTTACCTGCTGGCGACCAGACGTATTTCGGATATGGATACCTAGCACCACCACCCTATGTCCACGAAGTAAGCGGCATCCTCAGAGAACAGGGCTTGGGCATACCATTGTTACTACGGACGACGAAAGGTAGATGGAGGAACAAGCTTGGGCTTGTTTGGACAGCTTCGGGAGCAAAGAGACCCTAACCACATGATGTGAGTAACCCTAACCTTGGTTAATTCATGGCATGTGTTTCTGGAGCTCGAGGCATTTAACCAATGCCAATCGCCGGTATCCGTCCCAATGCTCTCTACCCTCAAAACCTATGTCAATGACCGCAAGTCTGGTATCACAAAAACAGCTGGCTTCGTCGGCGGCTTGTATATTGCAAAACATTATATAAGTGACCGCCTCGCCGAGGTCAAAGCCCGCCTCGAACAAGAGAGAGCAGCAAGGGACAAGTGCGTTGGCATTATTTTCATATCCAGATTGGTCGTTGTTGAAACCGTGCCCAGCCTCAGAAGGCGCTTCCAACAAACCCAGGATGACATCTCCTATACCGTCCTCGCACTTCTGCCCACACTTGGCGACCAGATACTCGAAAACATGGACGTTGAGGCTATAACTCGAGAACTACAGACTAGAAGCAAGGCGAGGAACGCACGGCTTCCTTCTCAAGCATCATCGAGCCTTGCGTCGAGTATCGACGTTGTGCAAGAACACGAGGTGCTGTCTGAGAATGGGTCCGTTGCGCCATCGGTCGCGTCCACAAACTTCTCACTGGCAGACCTGGATTCCAGTGCTCCGACCCGTGAACTAAATGCTGTTCAGAGTGATGCGCAAGCATCTGATTCTCCACAAGATCCCATGTCAAGCTCTATCATCACCACATCGACACATGATTCCGCCGCCTCGGGAGAGAATGTCTCTGGAAGTAGTTCACAACTAGTACGTTGGGCAGTCTTTTCCTTGTGGCCTACTTCACAACACATGTGCCATATAGTCAGACAACCTATTGAGCTCCTCCGTCATCTCCAACTCGTCAGATACCCGAACAAAAGCCGAGCTTTGGAATGAAGTTAAGATGTTAAGTGCGTCTAAAGCCTCACATCCCCGGCCTTTCCTATTGACTTGATTCATTCAGCCTTTACTCGCACCCTCACAACCCTCTACTCCACTACCCTCCTTTGCCTTCTTACGACCGTGCAATTGACAATACTAGCACGCGTGAAATATGTGCACGCTGTCCTTCAACAAGAACGCGATGAGCGAGTGAGGGAACGACTAGAATCCGAACTATCTCTCACAAAGCTACTATTCGGCAGCAATAAAGGACTGGAGGATTTGATGTCGAGAGACTTGGAGGCGTTCTTAGGCGAACAAGATACTGTGGACGACGAGGCCATCCCAGAGGATGTCGAGAGCAAGTATCTTACGCTGAGCTGGTGGCTGCTGCATGTCGGATGGAAGGATGTGGGAGAACGCGTACGACGTGGTGTAGAAGAAGTCTTTGAAGGGTTTGTTCAGCCCATTCTCCAAACCAATTCAGAAAGACTGATATTCTCCAGCGTATCGCTAAAGACAAAACTAAATATCATGGACCTTCACCGCCTTGTGAGCGACGTACGACGGCGCGTTGAACATGAAATCACTTTTGAAGGCAACGAGCGACGAATCAAGTAAGTCATCCACCTACTCTTCCCCGCATTAACCTCCTCTAACGCCGACGCGTACTTATCAGCTTCCTATCCACACTCCTCCCACCAACACCCGAAATGGTCCAACACGTACTCACGCAAGGTGGTTTCCCGAGCTCCGTCGACGAACCCCCCTCACCAAGCTTCGGCGAAAAAAATACCCAAGCTTCTTCAACATCCCTCTCCTCGTCCCAACTCTCCCACTCCAACTACTTCCTCTCAGCGCTTAACAACACCGCCGACCCGTTCAGCGTTTTCAATCCTAATCCCAATGCCACTGGCGCATCATCAACACCCGCACCGATACCGAGTGATATCCAAACCCTCCCATTACCAAATCCTCACCCACACACAGCCGACTTACCATTTACATCCCTCCTAGACGAAACCCGCGCGGTTATATGCTCGTCAGATTTCGCGTTGGTATTGGAGAATTGTTTGGATCGTGCGATGGATGTGTTGTTCAATGGATTGGAGAGGAACGTGTTTGTGGATAGTTCTGTTGAGCCCGGAGAAGAGGTGAGAATTCGGTTGGCGGGGTTGTTGCCGGGCTTGAGTCGGTGGAGCTCGTTGGCGCTTAGAGGTTTGCCTTGTGAATTGGTTGATGTGAGTGTCATTTTCGTTTTGCTGTGCTGTGGTTTGCTGAATCCTTTTTCCTGCTTAGAATGTTTTGGGGACAAGAGAGTCGTCGTGTCTCTCGGCAATTGTGTTTTCAAAGTTTGAGGAGAAATTCCGGTAAAATTCTGACATTTGTGGGTGTCTGTAGTTTTGTAATCCGCAACGGAAAGGACATGCATTAAGTACGCTGTTCCGTTTTCTCTTGGCACGAAAGGATATCAGAAGTATCGTGCGGACGTTCTGGTGAAAGCCTTGTTTCTCAGTCATATTTTGGCCCCTTGTCTTGAACCATTCCTGTTTGCGAAGTGTGCACAAAGACCCAAGACTTGAGACGTAGGATCCATTGTTAGAAATATCGATATCGAAAGTCCTCCAGAAGGACCCGTACCACGAATGGAATGTTCGAGCATTAATATTCATCTATTATATTCGTGAAATATTATAAAATGGTGCGTCGGAGGTTGATGCTCGAAATGGATTTGCTATTCCAACACATTATCATTGAATAGAGAATTGTAGTGATCATTATGGAGAAATGTATTACGACGGTATGCAACGATGAAATAAAATACCGACTACTCTGAGCTGGAGTGAGTCCAAGGGCATATGCAGAATGTATGATGTAGTTGCAAACAATGCGATGTGATCCTATGCAGATGAGCCAAAAGAATACTTAGAGCAGTGTGGAGTATCCATAAATATCTGAGGTATTGAGGCCGTCCAATGAGATCCAATGACCGACCCCCGCCCTTCAATTTCAAGCTTTCCCTGTCTTCTGCTTCTCACCCCCCCTGTTCTCTCTTCGTCGCAGCCATGTCATTCCTTCTAGCCAAAAACTGGAACAGGGTGAGTGTTATACACGAAATAACCACCCAGATAATTAGAATGCCGAAATGAAATCCAACTACAGGTAAAGGGTCCTCGGTAAGTGAATCCAGGCCCAAAATCTTTAACCAGGGACGCTCACCTCTGTTCCTGGTACCAAAAACAATAGTACGTGCTGCTTTGGAAATATTATAAAATGGCGCGGCATACCCATAACGGTAAAAGATTGGTAGGACCTCAAGGGG
Source organism: Podaxis sp. C-F-101400 (assembly GCA_018524895.1). Lineage (NCBI taxonomy): Eukaryota > Fungi > Basidiomycota > Agaricomycetes > Agaricales > Agaricaceae > Podaxis > Podaxis sp. C-F-101400. The sequence continues at coordinate 7,771 of JAEUWR010000788.1, forward strand.
AAAGCCAGTGACAGCAACGTTCACTAAGCAAGCGAGGTAACGAGTTAGCATGACATGATGAGGCCAAAACAACCTGAGCGGCGTACCCATTATCCAGGTCAACAGGAAGAAGGGAATGAACATTGGCGTGAGAAGGCTCAGCATTGCTTCTAGTGCCAAACCCCTGAGAGGAGAAGCAGTGTCAGGGGCGAATATTGAGCCTCGAGAAGCGAAAAGGCTAAAAACTAACACTGCACACATCGCGCACAAGTTCAACATCCAGAACACGAGGAAACCGGAGTGGCCGAATCTGTCAATTCACCAGTGAGTCAGAGACCCTTGGAGGGAGGTACAAAGCGTTCTTACTTGCGATTAAGGTCAAATTGGAAGGCTAAGCTGAGCAGAGAGTAGAACAGCTGTCGATTGATTGTCAGTGAGCGGCCTACAAATAGATATGCAATTGCGAACCGAAAGGAGGAAATACGCCACAAATGCGGTGGAGAAACGTAGTGCGATCAAAGAAGGGAACGTCAACAGACGCCGGAGGTTTGTAGCTTCGCGGGCTCCATTTCCAATCATCTAAGGAGAAGTCAGATGGCTACGGGCCAGAAGAGCAGGGCGGTACGCACCACGACGAAAAATGACAGAATCGTGAGGAAGATCAAACCGGTAAAAGTCACGACGGTAGCGCTAACATCATGTTGTATCAGGTGGTGGATAGCAGGTAATTTGTGGTTATTACCCACAGTGGTTGATCGAACGGAAGCAAATTGAAAAACTGGAAAGATATCGGCGCGGTCACAGTTTGCGGTGCAGTTGCTAATAGTTGCGACAGTACTTGAGAGTCGCTGATTGATCGCGCAAGCTGTGATGCAAATCGGGCAGAGATGGCTGTAAGTGCTCCTTCAGCCTAAAAAAAGGTTAGGTTTCAGGAACCTGAACCCCCCATGGAGATACTATTCGGAAGGACTGACCGAAGGACGCAGCATATTTCGGCTGATGGTGCAATCAGTACAGGGTTCATTCTCGGAGAGAAAGAGGCCTTACAACGCGTTTTCATTCCGGGCTTCAACGCCGAAGACGGAGATTGCTTGTGAGCCATCATAAGTGGAGTTCGGTGTTGCGAGGGCTGCATTGAGCTTGTTCGAAGAACCGGGATTTACTAAAGCTCACGAGTCAGAGCAGGGTGAGAAGACGTAGAGGGGAAGACGTACTTGTCACCGCTATCCACGTCTTCTCCTCCAGTACTGCGTGAGAGACATCGCTAACGCCGTTGGGAAATTGTTCAGCTGCAACGACAGTCCAAGTGACTCTCGAGGTTGAGCCTGATGCGGTCAATCCGGCAATAACACTTTGGCCAACGAGACCGCTGTCGAAGTCCTACGCGGAGTCGTCAACGTGGTTAGGTAGGTACAATAAATAAGACTACGTACGACGATCCATCCGGATAAATTTCGAACTGGTGTGCGGTAAAAGGCGCCCCAAAATATCGAAAATATGCTGAAGATCACTAAGGTAGTCAACACGATTCCACGGGTAAGCATCTTCAAGTATTGTTTCCGCGCCGTGGTTATAGCTGAATTGCGAGAGAAAAGCTTGTTCTCATATAGTCGAGGACCAGGAAGCACGCCGGACGAAATCCGTTGGGTGTTTGGTTCCACGGGTTCAATCGTTACCCCCACCTTTACACCTTCGAGACTAGTCCGACTTTGCAAAGTGACTTCGTAGGAACCGTCGTCCAGAGCCATAGAGGAGTTTGCGAGAGGCGGAGGAAGTTAAAAAGGGGGAGACGAGTGGATAATCCCGGTGTCCATTATATATCCCTGCTCTCTCCCCCTGTCAGAGGCTGTTCGACGGAGGAAATCAACACGGATAAATTGTCAAGTTGGATGTGATGACTGGAACATCTTACAGCCATGTGTTTCCCACGCTCCGACATTTTGAATCTCGGATCCACGATTTCCGCACATCCGTCTGGAATTAAACGCTTGAGCACTTCGTCTTGGCTAACTTCGCTAACATGACATTAAACACTGTAAGCAATGATTACATCTCAATTCTGCAAGAGTCAAGCGAGGAGAGTGGTAAGGGATCGGGTCCCGGCATCACCCACAATTCTATAGGGTAGACCGACTTCGAGGTAGGCACCTTCACAGATCATCGATCATAAACCTCAAAACTCCGCCCCTGTCCGAAAAAATCGCATCCCCGAGGATGCGAAGGAAGCGTGGTGTTTCCCCTAGGCCAGTGTTCTGCAGCGCACGGCCGATAATTTCGTATCCAGTGCTGCGCTATGGGCTATGTCTCGAAAGTGTGGTCTTGGTGTGTTCACCGAGATGTCTCGGTGGTAACGGCGGCGTAGGCTTAGGAGAACTGGAAGCGTATTCGGACCTATTTTTCATATTCAATCTTAGGCTCACGAGCCGTCCGTCAGCAGATTCGCTCTCTTTGTTAAAGCGTTTTGGTCAGAGAGAGATCAGAGCATCAGTGACGCTAACAATGCGGTAACTAAATAAGAATAGGCGGGCTTGAAACACAACCTCACCCATGGCAGTCGAAATCCACTGATCCACTTGTGTGCATTGAAGAAAATCTCGGACATTCTTCAAGTCTTCCAGAGGTTTAAGAAGTGGATAGCGAAGAGGTTGTACCAAGGATGGGACTTGAAGATGTTGCATTTGCATTTGACATGGACGAGGAATTGACATATCGGCCGATGTTTCTATTGGGTCAGACATAGAAGACATAGCTATAGTTTAATGTTTTATATATATTTGCATTATAAATGGACATTGACTTAGTTTGCCCGACAAAATCTCGCCGAGTCCGCGTGTGGCGCAGCGTGACTCGCCAAAATGACAACCGCTTCTCCCAGCAGCTTCGCGAACGAAGCTACAACGCGTGCAAGCATATCGGAGTTCAAAACGAAGCAGCCGGTCACGAGCCTAATCCAATCTGATCAAACTTATGGTTGGTGCGTGCAGAGCTGGCATCGAGCTGGACGCCCAGACTCCCTTTCTACTTTGCCTTTCGTGAGCTGCCACCAAATTTCCACAGCCACAAGCACCTCGCGTTGCTCGCCCTGCAATCAGAGCACGAAGAGTCTAAGGACATTTTGCGTGCTGCACTGAGTCCCTCGGCGGAATGTATTGTGCCGGCGGACCGCGCGTCCAACCACACCTCGATGGACAGAGAACTCATCGGGAATCCAAGGAAAGTTCTCTAATATAAGTATCACATTCTGTCGTTGAGTAGAGAACCTTAGTGACTGTCCTTAGATCATGAGGCGTTTGTAATCTAGTCTCCGGTGGTCAATATCCGCCGTCTCTTTCTCGCGTTTCACCTTAGAAACTGCTGACAGCTTCGTTGTGTTGTTAGTAAGCCCATGCACGTATTAAGGGTACTTTGACCTTATACCCGGCGCTGAGGTCTGAGCGCTGATCGAGAGGGGTTGGATTACTGATCACTTACGACGGCGTTTTGGCCGTTGGCCAGGGTTTACTATTTCCATGCTCATCACTACCCTAAAAATAGTTGCTGCCCTCTCTAATAAAGGGATGCGTTTTTGTAAATCATTTTCTCTCAATTCACCTCATCTTGTTCACCCTCTTTCGCCTCATCTGTTCTCCGACCTGCGTCAAGCTGAAATGGTTCTCAAGCTCTATGGATATACTCAGTCTCCGCCCGCCAAGCTTGTTGCCGCTATATTGCATGAAAAAGGAGTTCCCTTCGAGTATATCAATATAGACCTCTTGAAGGGCGAGCATAAGGCTCCGGAATTCTTAGCCAAACAACCCTTCGGGCAAGTCCCCGTCATTGTGAGTGTTAGAAGTCATCTGAACCTGTGGAGTCCAATGAAAATGCAATCAGGATGACGATGGATTTATCCTGTATGAGAGTCATGCCATTACGCGCTACATCGAAGAGAAATACTTCAACCAAGGGACAAAACTTATTCCTACTGATCCCCGGAAGCGTGCCTTGTTCGAGCAGGCTGTTTGCACTGCAGCCTTCAGCTTTGACCGTTACGTTGCTCCCATCCTCATCGAAACTCGTTACAAGAAGTGGGTATATCTCGCTGATAATCATGATTAGGAGGCTGGTAACTAACTAACTCATATAGGTTCTTTGGCGGCGAAACAGACTGGAATAGGGTCGAGGAGTACAAGAAACAACTCGCTGCAAAGCTTGATGTATATGAACAGATCCTATCCAAGCAAAAGTATATTGCCGGTGATGTAGGTGTTCTCTCTCTCATTTTTTTGTAGTCATGCTAAAGTGAATGACGATTAGGAGCTCACCTTGGCCGACTTCTACCACCTTCCTGGTGGGACCCAACTTCAACACCCGGAAGTTCGTGTTAACCTTATTGAGGAAAGACCTAACGTTGCCCGCTGGCTCAATGAAATCTCAAGCCGCGAGTCCTGGCAAAGGTTGAAGGACGGCTTGAATACTGCTTAATTTATCGGGTATATCACGACACTTGTCCATAGCGTTATTTTTATGCACCTTCTTTTGGAAATATGAAACATCTCATAGCCGCCGTTGGGGAGCGGGAAAAGGTCAATGTGCCATGCCCAGTGCAGCAGACATACCCAAGCATACACAGCAAATGGCACGGAGATCTTAGGCCGCAAGAATTGTAATTCCCCGTTCAGGTGTTCAAATCACGTTTTCTGCGACCGCAACACTCCTACTGCCTGAAATGTCGAGTCAGCGTCGTTTGGCTCTAAAGCTCCCGTTGCAACGCCGTTTCAAGTGGTCGTGCCACGCTATCTAGACCTAAGTCACACCGGCAACTGGGTATGTACCAGTATTGTACGGGCCGGTGGCAAAACAAGAAGCTCGCGAAAGCTTTCTGATCGCTTATTCTGCCATCAAGGATCGCAATAAAGACGCTGCAAGAGTATGACCACGGGAGACTACAAAAGCTTCATCCATGTATGGTATGATGGGTCGCTTTTGAGCCACGGAAGGCTTCAGTCGATCAAGGTGTTGAAAACCGCGGACGCAACATGTCAAGCTGAATTCCCCATCACGTAACATGCATGCGCCTGTGGGCCGCCTAAGGTACAACTGAAATGTCGAAATCCAAGGAAAGTTCTACAATATTCCAGTAGTGTGGCTGCAGTAATTCCATACCATGGGTCACCCTTGGTTCGCTAAGACCTCTGGTTCACTGGCCATGGCTGTGACAAGGCAATTGAGACAACCAAATATGACTCCGTCTATAGGACCATTGATCGCCGTCTGTCTTGTACGAGAGTTACACATTCAATGTAGTATTAGACAAAGTAAGCAGTAATAGGTATCATTAACAAATGTCAAGATACTAGGTCTGACAAGATTCTACCAAGGATTCGAGTAAGACCATGGCTGAGGATGTTCTGTTTGATGTCTAGGTGGAACCAGTGCAGGATAATCACGGACCAAACTCATACTGATAAGATTGATTTACCTTTATCGTTTCTTTGTATCCCGGGTATTCATACACACGTTTTCTCATGTGTCCGTTGGCATGCGTAGGAGCGGCACAAAGTGGCGAGGATAGATCGTGGAGCCGCGAGCCCTAAGCCTTAAGATTTCGTTAGGGAGAAACGATATTAAAACATGTGATTAATACGATCATTTTATTTGTACTCCGACTCGGCATTGTCTAGCAGAGCGTGACAAGCAGCGGAAAAGTCAACTTTCTATCTACTAAAGATATAGACTTCAAACAAGCTGGAACGTGTGAGGACTACTGTTAACAAATGATATGTAAAGTTTGAAGTGTGTAGGCTCAACAAGAAGCGAGATATTCTCGAGACAGCGAACCAGGGTCTCAGCGAACCAAGGGTGATCCATAGTAGAGCGACATGGGGATGTTTGTAATCCACCTCATGACTTGACATTAACAGCCTTCCTAGATCGGCGCTGATAACAACTAAATATACTTCCTCGGGTCTATTGGTATTGGTAAGACTTGTTGTCCTCTTAGTAATCTTTTTCGTTATTTGACCTGTGCTGCGGGCGCCGACTGCAGGAGGGATGACTGATCAGTATTCCAATGACGTGGAGTGAGGGTCAATGAAGGACCGTTGGATAGAAGACATAAAAGCATAGGTTATGCGCCAGCCTCCCCTCATCTTGTCTACTTTCCTCCAGATATCTTTGCCCATCGAAAAAGATGGTTCTCAAATTCTATGGATATTATCTGTCTCCTCCCACCCAGCTCGTGGCGGCCATTCTTCACGAAAAGGGGGTCCCCTTTGAATACATCAGTGTAGACCTCATGAAAACCGAGCAAAAACATCCAGACTTCTTGGCCAAGCAGCCTTTCGGACAGATTCCTGTCATTGTGAGTATCGCTGTTTCTATCGGCTGGAGGTTCGAATCGTGTCTGATAAGAATACAACAAGGATGATGACGGATTCATCCTATATGAGAGTCGTGCCATTGCACGTTACCTCGACGAGAAATACTCGGACCAGGGGCCAAAGCTCATTCCTACTGACCTCCGGAAGCGAGCCCTGTTTGAACAAGCTGCGTCCGTCGAAGCCTTCAACTTCGAACGTTACGCCCTTCCCATCGTCGTTGAGAATTTCTACAAGAAGTATATCTCATCGAAACTCGCGGCCGGGTTGACAGCTAAATCAAATATTTAGGAAGTTCCTTGGCCAAGATCCTGACGTGAAGAAGGTCGAGGAGCTCAAAAAGGATCTTGCTGCGAAGCTTGATGTTTATGAGCAGATCCTATCAAAGCAAAAGTACATCGGCGGTGATGTAGGTAGCTTCTGTTTTCAGTATTAAATTTGGCATTGATGTAGATGGATATCAGGAACTCACCTTGGCAGACTTCTTCCACCTTCCGACTGGCAGCCAGTTCCCAGCAGCTCAGCTTAATCTTATTCAAGAGAGACCCAATGTAGCACGTTGGTTTAACGAGATCTCGAGCCGGCCATCTTGGCAAAAGGCGAACACTCTAAGCACTGCTTAGTCTTTCGGGGATACTACGACGCCCTTTCATGGACATTGTGTAAAGTAATAGAGTGGGGTAGAACAAATTCCTTGTCAACATGTAAGGGAGAGGCAGCATATCTTGAAGCACATACTCTCTGTATAAAAGATGCGCGCCGCAAAAGGAAGGCGAACCTCCCGCTGGTGGATAGCCGGTCCATGGAGCTCAGCTTCTGCTATCTCCTCTCCCGAGCTCTCTACAATCTCCTGTCATTGCTCAGTGCTTAGCTCGTGAAGCTGATGAGGTCTTCGTACACGTATTTAAGTTCCGGAAACAGCTGGCTCCCCCAAACTTGGCAAGTGAATTTTCAACAGTGATAGAGTTGGCCACAGCTCCGTGCTACGGATGAAGATGTATGCTATCAGGAAACTGTAGACGGTTCGAGGATTGGGATGACAGGATGACGGAAAGGTGAGCACCAAGTGCCATTTCGCGAGCAGCCGATCTGTGATCTCTGCACTGTTGCAGTGGCACATGAGAGGACCCCTGAATATCCATAAATATGCTGGAATCGGAATCTCACCCTATTTGTCCGTCCCAGACCTTCCAAAACTCTCTTTTTTTTTTTTGTTTCTGTTTTTGTCTTTTTTCACATCTCTGGCATCGGGACCGCTTTGGAAAAAATTGTCTGGATTTCGGTTCCGGCTGCCAAGAAATACAATAATATTAAGGAAAATACTTTTTTTCGGAAGCCACAGAATGCGACGGCAAAGGTGCAGACTCACATAAGTTATGAGTACTAGCTTGGCTACTGCATATCTACTTCGTGGGTTATTCTTTTCAATAAATCACTGACTGCCAACTGAATTCTACTGATGTGCGAAATGAGAGCTTCAAAGACCCTGAGAGCCTCCTCGTTGATCGAGTGCCCGCTGGCTCAGCAAAATCTCTAGCCGCAAGTCAAGGCAACAGTTGAAAAACGGTTTAGGCGCTGCTTAATTCATCAGGGACATCACGGCACATGTCGTTAGCGTTATGAAATAATCCTAGCCGGGGAATATGTCATATCCTTGAGAGGCAATTACACAACTCGTTGGTGAATCGAGAAAGGACAATGTGCGATGCTCCACACAGAAAGAATACACACCGGGTGGCATGGGTATCGGGTAATCTTGGGCCGTAACGAGTGTACTATCCTCATCGAGGAGTTCTAGTTGCGACACTCCTACTGCCTGGGATGTCGAATATATATTGCTTGACTCTAAAATTCCTGTTACAATGTCAGCACTTCAAAGGGCCGTGGCATGGTATCTTGTCTCTTCCGAGTCACGCCCGCAACTCGGTATGCACCAGTATGACCTCGAATTCTAAAACAAGAAGTTCGCGAATGCCTTCTGATCGCATATTCTGCCATCAAAGATCGCAAAAAAGAAGACGCTGAAAGAGTCTGACTACGGGAGACTGCAAAGGCTTCACTCACGTCTGGTACGATGGATCGCTTCTGAGCCACGGAAGGTTTCAGTCGATTAAGGGGGTTGAAAACTGCGGACGCAACCTGTCAAGCTGAATTCCTCATCGTGCAGTATACGTGCGCCTGCGGACCGTCTAGGGTACGAGCCGGAAATGTTGAGATCCAAGGAAAGTTCTACAGTATTTCAGTAACCAAGCTGTAATAATTCCATGGAACGACATAGAAATGTTTGTAATCCACTTCATGATTTGATTTGGCATCAACAGCCTTCCCTGTCCGGGGCGCCGATGGCAACTGAGTATACTGTCGGGTCTATTGGTATTGGTAAGATTTTTCGTCCTCTTAGTAATCTTTTTCGTTATTTGACCTATATTGCAGGTGCTGGCTGCAAGGGAGATGACTAATCGATATTCCAGTTATGATGAAAATCAATCAAGAGCCGCTGGATAGAAGACATAAAAGCATAGGTTATGCGCAAGCCCCTCCCCATCTTGTTTGCGTCCCTTCAGATATCTGTCCTCACCGAAAAAGATGGTTCTCAAGCTCTATGGACATCATCAATCTCCTCCTGCCAAGCTCGTGGCGGCCATTCTTCACGAAAAGGGGGTCCCTTTTGAATACATTAGTGTAGACCTCATGAAAGCCGAGCAAAAACATCCAGACTTCTTGGCCAAGCATCCTTTTGGACAGGTTCCCGTCATCGCAAGTATCGATGTTTCTGTCTGTTGGCGATTCGAACCGCGTCTGACAAAAACACAACCAGGACGATGATGGATTCATCTTGTATGAGAGTCGTGCCATTGCACGTTACCTCGACGAGAAGTACTCGGACCAGGGGCCAAAGCTCATTCCCACTGATCTCCGGAAGCGTGCCTTGTTTGAACAAGCTGCGTCCGTCGAAGCCTTCAACTTTGACCGTTACGTCATTCCCATCATCATTGAGAATTTTTACAAGAAGTATGTCTTCTCGAAGCTCGTGGCTGGGTTGGTGGCTAAATCGAATATTTAGGAAGGTCTGGGGCCAAGATCCTGACGTGAAGAAAGTGGAGGAGCTCAAAAAGAATCTTGCTGCGAAGCTTGACGTTTATGAGCAGATCCTATCAAAGCAAAAATACATCGCTGGTGACGTAGGTGGCTTTGTTTTTGGGATTAAATTGGGTGTTGATGTGAACGGATGTTAGGAACTCACCTTGGCAGACTTCTTCCACCTTCCGACTGGCACCCGATTCTCGGAAGCTCAGCTTAATCTTATTCAGGAGAGACCCAACGTGCAGCGCTGGATTAACGAGATCTCTAGCCGGCCATCTTGGCAAAAGGCGATGACTCTGGGCACTGCTTAATTTACTGGGGATGCTAGGACGCCCTTTCATGGACATTGTGTAAAGTAATAGAGTGGGGTGGAACAAATTCCTTGTCAACATGTAAGGGAGAGGCAGCGTATCTTGAAGCACATACTCTCTGTATAAAAGATACGCGCCGCGAAACGAAGGCGGGTCTTCCGACGGTAGGTACCCGCTCCATCGAGGCTCAGCTTTTGGCATTTCCTCTCCCGAGCCCTCTGCTTCCTGTCACTGTTCAGCCTTTTGAAGTTGATGAAGTCTTTGTGCACGTATTAAGTTCCGGAAACAGCCGGATTCCTGAAACACGGGTAGAGTGAATTATTCAAGAGTGATAGAGTTGGGCCGAAGTTTTACGCTGAAACCGCGCAACCGGGTGAGTGGGTATGCTATCGGGAAATTGTAGACGGTTCGAGGGTTGGGATGATAGAATGACGGAAAGGTGAGCGTTCCGAGATTCAACGGGAGATGTGGATCAAGTGCGATTTCGTGAGCGGCCCGTCTGTGGTCCCCGCATTGTTGCAGCAACGCATGGGCCCACAGATTTTATAGGAAATTGCCTAGAGTGGTGCATATCGGAAAGAAGCAGGCCAGTGTAGCTTGTTGGCGTCTAGCAAAGATGCAGAAGCGGTACCACTGCGGTACCCCGGCGAAGTCACGTGCCCATACTACAATGAGTTGTTTGTCCTCGAAGGACGCACAAACAAAGACGTCACAGGAACAAACCAGTTGGGCACAATGAATTATTTGGTTTGCAACCGAAAGCCAAACAACGCTGTTTGACTACCACACATGGCCTAGGAGAGGCGCGAACGCACCTTGCAGAGGCTCTGCAAAGCTCGGTGGTAGACTGGTGTAGAAGCACAACGCGGCAGTACGGCACAGGTGTGCGGGACCGAACGGGAGATGCTTCGCCATTGTGCTGTGATCATGTGGGAGCCAGCTTATTGTCTATGGAGGTACAAACAAGGGACAACAACCGCCCAATTGTTCTGCTGTGACGGCGTAAAGACAAAAGAAAAGGACGACTAGCAAAGATGGTTCTCACTTGCTGTTCTCTCTCTTCGTTCCCTTTCTCTACGCCACGCAATGCGTCGCAATTCGACCCTCGCGGTCGACACTCACATTTCCAACGACACTCACGATCATCTCAACTACGACCTTGATCTCTCTCCCCGCACTTCTATTTATTCCACAGCGACAAAATCCGTAACAAGTTTCAAGCATGTCCAAGAGCCAGAACCACACCCACCTGTTGTCCCAGCCGCACCAACAACACAGGCACCAGCACCTTCAATCAAGCTCCTCTTCTCTCTCCTCTCCCGCCGATACCTCCTATGTCTTCTCTTTCCCGCTGTCTGCTCGTCTGTCGTTGCAGGCGGAGTCGCACCATTCATGACCTACGTCATCGGTCGGGCCTTTGACGCCTTTGCCCAATTTCCTCTCGGGCCCAACCCACCACAGGAAGCCAAAGACGATCTCCTGCGCACTGTTGGTTTGGCTGCGATCGAACTCCTAGCTTTGGCCGTCGGCTCACTCGCACTCGGGAGTGTGACGAGTAGTCTCTGGATCTGGACTGGAGAGCGTAACGCTATGGCTCTCCGAAAGGCCGTTTACCGGTCTGTTGCGAACAAGGACATGGTCTGGTTTGACACCCACCTCGGTGAACAAGATGCTGGGGGTCTTATGGCCAAGTTTACTCGGTAGGTCTCTACATTCCTATAATCTTTCACTTCTAACCCAGAGTTCGCAGTGAGACCGACGACGTGAGGATGGCCACCTCACTAGCTTCAGGCTACCTCGTCCAATACCTCACAACAACCTTTACCTGCCTTCTCCTCGCCTTTATCCGTTCCTGGTCACTGACCCTCGTCATCCTCTCCGCTGTCCCCGTCCTCACTCTCATTCAAGCTTTTTCCCAATCCATCGCATCCCCCCTCCTCTTCCATGAACGTGCGCAGACAACCACCACAGCCTCTCTCATCGACCGTGCACTCTCCGCCATACCCACTGTCAAAGCATTCAACGCCCAATTATTCGAACTCACCCGCGCTAGTGCAGCATTCGAAACGCTCCGGGCGGCCGCGAGACGATTAAACAAAGTCTGGGGCGTGACAAGCGCACTCGCGCAATTCGTCATGATGGGGATGTTCGTCCAGGGATTCTGGTTCGGTTCCAAACTCGTAAGAGAGGGAAAGGTATCCGCTGGAGACGTGATGGCCACATTCTGGGCCTGCCTCATCGCAACATCCAATCTCCAAATGTGCATCCCACAATTCATCACCCTCGCCAAAGGCAAATTCGCCATGGCCGCATTGATGGAAACGATCCACGATTCTTCTTCTCCATCTTCATCCTCACCCATCCCCACTTCACCTCTGCCTCAAACCACTCCCACCCGTACCTCCTTCCCCTCCACTTCCGGATCCACAAAATCCGCCAAACACACACAGCACCGCTCCCAATCCCTCAAAAAAATCACCCCTCAAAAATGTTACGGCGAATTCTCGCTCCACGACGTTTCCTTCTCCTACCCCTCCAAACCCGACATCAAAGTCCTCTCAAACGTCTCCCTCTACCTCCCCGCAAACGAAACAACCTTCATCGTCGGCTCCTCCGGCTCCGGAAAATCAACCATCGCAGCCCTCTTAATGCGGATGTACGACCCCACTTCTGGATCCATCATGCTCGATGATCAAGACGTGAGGTTCCTTGATGACGCTTGGGTACGTGGACACGTCGCGGGTGTGAGTCAGGGTTTTGGCGGAGTGGTGGTTTTGGATGGGAAGACTTTGTGGGAGAATGTTGCGGTGGGTGTTTGTGGACGGTTGACCGGTGCTTTGGTGAAGATTGGTGAGGTCGAGGAGGCGTGTAGGATGGCGATGGTGCATGAGTTTGTTAAGGATTTGCCGGAGGGTTATCAGACTGTTCTCGGGTCTTCGTCGGCTGCGCAGGGAGTTGCGTTGAGCGGTGGGCAGAAGCAGAGGTTGGCGCTTGCTAGGGCTCGGGTTAGGGACCCAACTGTTTTGATTCTCGGTGCGTTCATGTTTTGGTACTTCTATGTTGGTTTTACTTATTTTGTGGTGTAGATGAGGCCACGTCAGCGCTGGACGCTATATCACGCATTCTCGTTTTTGAAGCTATCAAACAGTGGAGAAAGAACAAAACGACCATCGTCATTACACACGACCTATCGCAAATTCAAGCCCAAGATTTCGTTTATGTCCTCAAGAATGGACGCGTCGTCGAACAGGGGTACCGCGCCGATCTTGAACGCGCCGCGCCTTCTTCCTCCTCTTCGTCAGCCTCCTCCGCCTCTAGTGGTGATGACGAGGATGGAGAGGGCGAGTTCAGAAAGATGATGGAATCTCAACGCGCAATGGGCGGGTTCCCCGAAAAGGACCTCGATGCCGCAGAAGATTTATCACATGACGACCATCTCGATGCTCTACATGCCGAAACCGAGGAACACACCGAGAAGCCAAGTCTCGAAAAACGCGTTTCCCTCAACACGATTCGTCCGTTGACGTTTGGAAATTGGATGTTTGACGTCGTTGCCGATTTGACTTCTCAATTCTCTTCCAACCCCGCTGCGCCAAGGGACGCTCTGTCGGCTGCCAGGGCCTCGAGGCCCTTGAGCAGGTTCATTCCCTTCCCTTCACCCATTGCGGAAGAAACAGACGAGGAGGCGGCTGAGGTGCAATATGCTCGTCGCCCCCGCCGACCTTCCAGCGTGCTCATTACACCAACCACACCAACACCTGCTGCACGCATCGTCTCCCGCAGGTGGAGTCTTCAATTCACACCCACATCTCCAACCTCTACCTTGTTTTCGCAGTCATGGAATCAAGTCGGCACGAAGAAAGTTAAGGAGATGCAGGAAGAGGAAGAGCAGGAAGAGGAGAAGAGGTTTGGTGAGCAGAAGGATGCGGTTAGAGGTGCAGGCCGCGTTGCGGCTGCTTTGAGGGAGAAGAGGCAGAGGCAGAGGCCCGAATTGGATGTGCGAGTTTCTTCGCCCACACCGGAGGAGAACAAGGAGGGGAAGGAAGAGACGGAGGAAGAGGAGCAGCCACCCAAGTTTTGGCAGCTCCTGCATAAAGCTTGGCCTACAATCCCGCAAAAGCCGCTCCTTATCTTTGGATTGTTTGTCTGCCTGGCCTCAGGTAGCGTTACCCCCATTTTTTCGTTCCTCCTCTCTAGGCTTTTGTTCGAAGTCTCAATTGGCGCGCACCACGTATCGACGATCAATATTTTTGGCGCGATTGTTCTTAGCGTCGCGGCGCTCGATGGAATTCTCCTCGGGACCAAGTATTACATCATGGAATCTGTCGGTATGAAATGGGTCACGAAGCTCCGCAATGACGGGTACTCCAAGGTGATGAAACAAGACAAGACGTGGTTTGATGATGGCAAACACGCACCCGCACGACTTATCCAAGTCCTCGTTAAAGATGGCGATGACGCGCGAGATCTCGTCTCGGTTGTTATTGGTCAATGCCTCGTCGTCACTGCTATGCTTTCTGTCGGCCTTTTATGGGCTATGATTCGAGGTTGGGAGCTCACTCTTGTCGGTATTGGTATTGCACCCGTCTTCGCAGGCGTCATGGCACTCCAAACGAAACTCGTTGGCAAATGCGAAGTGCGGAACAAACGCGCTAGGGAGGAAGTTGCGAGGGGTTGGTATGATGTCCTGTGCAATATCAAGGGCATCCGCTCGATGGGCATCGCGCAGCCGTTTTTGGAAGCGTTCGATGCGTCGGTCGAGAAGGCTCTTGACACCGGTGTTAAAGGCGCGTGGGTTGAGGGTGGTACGCATGGTGTTGCGAGCGGGTTGATTTATGTTGCTGAGGCGGTGTTGTTCTACGTTGGTGCGGTGCTTGTGGCGAAGGGGCGGTATAGTTATTTGCAGATGGTGGAGGTGTTGAACTTGGTGGTGTTTTCGGTGACTATTGGGAGTCAGTTAATGGCTTTCAGTGAGTATATGCTCTTTCTGCAATATTTTTTGAACGCGAGCTGATGGTTTTTCCTTTTCGTAGCTGAGAAAATTGCAAAGTCCGCGCAGGCGACTCATGATCTTATGGCGCTTACCGATCTCGAGACGGACAACACTTCCGAGTCAAAAGGACTCCTTAGACCGTCTCCTTCGCTTCTCTCCTCTGGACCTATCGCATTCGAAAATGTCTCTTTCGCATATCCTTCACGCCCTTCGGTCCTCACCTTGAAAAACTTCAACCTCACCATTGACCAAGGCGAATGCATCGCCCTCGTCGGATCCTCCGGTTCCGGTAAATCTACCATCGCGGCCCTCCTCCAACGTCTCTATGAGCCTCTCGAAGGTCGTATCCGATTCGGCGACGTCGACGTGAATGAAGTCGATGTACAGTATCTCAGGAGGGGCTTGGGCATTGTGTCGCAGTCACCACAGTTGTTCGAGGATGCCAGCGTCGAGGACAATATTCTCTATGGAATGCCAGCCGATACACTCACCAGTGAGGAAAAGGAAGAAATCGTGAAGCGCGCAGCGAATTTGGCGAATGTAGATTGGTTGGACAATGTCGAGGGTGGGTTTAAGGCTCCCCTCGGTGAAGTTTCGGGTGGCCAGGCGCAGAGGATTCAGATTGCGCGTGCGCTTGCGAGGTCGGGTGTTCATCTCCTTATCCTTGATGAGTGTACGAGTGCGTTGGATGTCGAGAATCAGAGGCAGGTTCTTGAGGCGATCAGGAACATACGGAGAGGAGAGCAGGGGAGGAAGTTGAGGATGGTGGTTGTGACACATAAAGTTGAGGTTATGCGGATGTGTGATCGGGTCGTTGTTGTCCGGGATGGTGAGGTGTGTGAGGAGGGCGCTTATGAGGAGTTGGTTGAGAGGAAGGGTGGTGTGTTTAGGGAGTTGGCGAGAGGTGGTGTTTGGGAAGCGTGATTGAATCACGCTCCCTTGCTGGATTTTCGATGATTTTTTTCCTGCGATACCTGCTTCGTTTTTCGTGTTGTTTATTCACTCCCCACTTCGTTCGATGTTGATGCTAATGCTCGACGCGTGATGATCTTATGGCTTTTGTCGATGCTTTTTTGTAGTGTAGTTTTTCTCTTGCTTGGGTAATCAGTGTCATTGGTAGGATGACTACGTTTTCATATCATGCAACGCAATTTGTAGTGTAGTTTAAACACAAGGATTACATGTATCATCACGTCAATGAATAGATATGGTTACGGATATGACCTGCTATGACGCGAGGGCGCTTGATATTATATTTCTATAAACGTACAGAAGGGCGCCGGGGCCTGAGTTTAAGCTTTTTTGACTCGGTTACGTGACGTCATGAGACTTAAACCCCTACCAGAGTTCGCATAGAGGGTGCCAGAAAAGTACGTCCGTAGGAGGCTATAAAAAGCATGTCGATTGGAACAAACCCTTTCCGCTCTTCATAACAACCGTCCACGTCATGCCCTCAACGCAGCTTAACTACGACATTTGGTACGAAGTGCTCGAATTATTGAGACACGAGCTGTTCCATGTTTCCTCATCTCCCTACTCCTATTTCAAGCACCGCGCATGTCGAAAGACAATTCTCAGCATTGCGCTCACGTCCACAACCCTTGCCGACATCGCTCTATCTGCGCTATGGCGGGATATGAGTACTTTGGAACCTATCGTACGTGTCGTCAACGCCTTTGCTGTGGATAGGCCCCTTTTGCATCGACAAATGGTACCATCGAAGGGGGTCTGGGTAGGTTGCCTGTTGCCCTCGTTGATTGCATTGAAAAACTGATGGATGCTTGTTCGACCACAGGTGCTGCGAGAACCACCTAATAAAGATGTTGTATGCGACCGCGTGTGGAGTCACTTGCGGCGAATCCGTTTCTTCCGCATTAAAGATCCATCCGGCGAAGAGGTTGCTCTATGGAACATCCTGTCGCGACTATTAGACTCTTCGACACTCCTTCCAAATCTCGGATGCCTTAGCGTCAATTTCGGAGCATACCGGACCCCCTCCAACGACCACCACCTAAAGCTCCTCGTGCCTCCCACTCTGGATACCTTTCAGATTAGCCAGCAAGCGGGCACGAACTGCGTGGAAAGCGTCTTGGCACTGTACCAGGTGCTTGCAGCGCGTAGAGTGGCATTAAGGAGTATCTCCTATCACGGCGATTCCTCCCCTGGCCTCTTCTCGGCCCTCTCTTTCTTTAAGACTTTGCGAAACCTTTCAGTTACGCACGAGGAGAAGACCCCCGTACAGCAGAACAAGATGTCCATTTTGGAGCTAACACAGAAGCTCCCAAATTTGTCGACTCTCCGAGTTGACCTTAGGACTGTTTCCTTACCGGGTCATACACCTATCATTTCCGTCGACCACTACTCATTGAAGGAAATGACGTTGGATGCATTCCCGGAAAACCTGGAAGTCTTTTTCCGTAGTGGACTTCAATGCTCTTGTCTCGAGACCATAAACATCCGCGTACACGCAGTAAAGGGTCTTTCCTGGAAGGTCCTTCTTAATCAAGTGGCTTCCACGTTTCCGCGACTAGAAGCATTATGTATCGAAGTCCCAGAGTCCATTGAGGCTTGTCCTCACCTGAGGATACAAGACCTCGAGGTGTTTTTGCCTCGACGCATGACTAGACTTTGGTTTGCACACGTCCCGTATGATCTCCTCTTGAACCACCTTACGACAATGGTGAAAGCGTGGCCCGACCTCCGCAGCTTGACGTTGTCTGGCTCTGGCGTGTTTTACGATCCCCCTGCCCTCACCGCCATTTCCCAATTGCACCACCTCGAATACCTCCGCATTCGGGTTGATTGCGTGGCCCTCGTTAATCTCCATTCTTGTCCCCTGGTACTCCGGCCGCGAAACACCCTGCGAGAGATATGTCTCGTATCCCCAACGTGGACTTCGACCCTGGAGGTGGCGGAGGCGTTGGCAAGAAAGCTACGTTGGCTATTTCCTAAACTTGACGTTGTAGATGCTGAGGGGGCTGTCGTTTCGGATCTGGATCATATTCTAAAGGGATTGGATTATGCGGACGTGATCACACAGGATGTGGCCACCTCGATAGAGTGACACTAGTATAGTACTTTGTTATTCGGGGTAGTTGATAGAGGTAGATTCACATAATTCCTGAGTTTATGCAGTTCAGTGTCCAATGAATCATTCTACTCAACCTTGCCTGCCCCAAAGGTATCCACATGACTTCGTCTCAGCCCGAAGAGTCGGCTAGGGGATCCGGTGAGACAACTCAACAAATCAGCGGTCAATAAGTCTCATCCATGGCACCGTATGAATGAATAGCGCACTATTGCAATCATGGCGAACCCGACTCTGCGAGTTGGGCGTGGGAGTCTACTGGTTGAGGTGCCCAGAGGCCCCAGGCCGTGAGGTCGAAGCAGGAACGCGTCGGGTCACCCCCTAGCACTCCGTTGCTTCATACACCCGTGTCGGGGTCCTATTGAATATTATATATAGGCCGTCGCTAGGGGAGCGGTGGATGGGCACAGTCACCTCCGTCTTTACTCTGTAATAACCCATAGGATTTCCATGTGACGAAGTTCGTTCGCAGGGATTTGTAAGCAAAAACCCATAACTCCCTGATACCCCATAACCCATAGCTATTTCGGCTCGAAACCCCATAGCGCCCACTGCCATAAATAGTATTATAGCACATTAGGATCTTAACATTTGGGCGCTTCGTCATCGTAACCTGGGATCCGGGAGGAAACTCGGAAGTTGAGCCGTCATTCTGTAAAGATTTCACATCTATTATGCCCCCTACTGTCTAGTCCTACACTCATTCAAATTCTTGAGAAGGGCTACTCAGTGCTCAAGTGAGAAATGCTTCCACAACCCTGACCATGAGCAAGGGGGAATTGATGATGGAACAAGAAATTTTCAACGCAGTGATGGAATCATGCAGGATGCAGGAGATCAGTGAGCTCAATGGCGGAGAGGATGACACATTGGAGGATGACTCAGCTATTGAACCCCCTTGTGGCAAAGATCTTTTGCAGGCTTCCACTTTCATGAGTAATTACCTCGCAACAACATCCCATCCACTCTCTCGCAAGCTGGAACAATTATTGCTTGCTTTTAATCATGAACTTCACTTAGAGGAGACAGCTAACTTGGTAGAGACACGAATTGATGGTTATTTCGTTAAATCTGGGAACTAGAACGTTCAGAACTACTTGTTTTCAATGTCGTAGGTGACTATTATGGTTAAATAAATTTAATCAGAATTTTAATCGATTTTCTAATACCATTTTTTTCGCATCTCTCTCATAACCCATACTCTGTCATAACCCATAGCTCGGACCTTCCACCAACTACTATGGGTTAAGACAGGCGACTGTATTGAGAATTGTTAATTGTGAAGAGGAACAGGGTAGAAAAGGGGTTGATACGAAGTAGTGGAACAAATGGGAATAGGAGGTCAGGAATGACGTAAGTCAGTCACATTGTCACGTCGTGTGTGGACGAGAAATTCTGCCATGCTCGTCCCTCACGGGGCGCGCGTCACTACTATTTCTCGATTCTTGATTTCATCCATTTGTACCTGCCTCGATGGACGCCAACGACATTAATAGTGACATCTGGAACGAAATCCTGAAGAACCTCGATCCTAACTCTTGGTTCATTTGCTTAGAAGAGGAAGAGATCAGACGCAGAACGATTACCAGCCTGGCGCGCGTTTCACGACTATTGAGCGACTGTGCATTGGATGTGCTGTGGAACACAATGAGCTCCATTCAGCTCATAGTACACACAATCAACTCGTGTGCGACAAGTACAGATGATGTCGTTCTCGCATACGTTGAGGATTCACACTGGGTTAGTAGACACCTCGATCCCCAGTGACCTCCTTGTTGAAGTACATGGGATTAAGGATTTATGCAGGCCTCTCGACGATAACATCCGCTCCCGCGTAAGGGACCGCCTTTGCCGAATACGGACTATCGGCTTCAGTGGTCAGGTAGACGCAAAGAAATCTTCCCTGTGGGTTACTCTCGTGGGATGTATGGGACAAGGCGAACCACTTCTTCCCGGGTTGCAACAACTACATATTCACTACCTCGAGAAGACATATCTCAGTCAGCTTATGCTCCTCATTCCTGCAACCCTGCGCAGCGTCGAAACAAATGACTGCGTTGGTTCCTCAGCCGATGGAAGCTTGTCATTATACAGGTTTCTCAGTTCCTGTAATTTTTCACTGGAGAAGATTTCCCACTCCTCGGTGCTGTCGCAGGAGCTCCTTTCAACGTTCATAACATTCACGAACCTGAGGACCCTAGAGTTGAGAACACCTGGGCTAACTCCAACACAACATACCTTTCCCTTCTCCGAGCTACTACACCACTTGCCATCCCTTGTGAATCTCAGTGTTGACCTCTGGCTTTTTCCAGTCTTGGATACCTCAACCCTCCGTTTTTGCAACATTACGCTCTGGAAACGCTACATATCACAGGTCATCCAGATGACTCAGAGGCGCTACTCGCGATAGCAGAATTTCCCTTACTTCGTTCATTATCGTTGGCCGTACTGCCGAAGCGGGCTTGGTCCTGGAGTCCCCTCTATGACATAGTTGCTTCCTGCTTCCCAGCCTTGTCTGCACTCAGGCTCAAAGTCCAGGCCATTCCCATCGAAAGCCCGCCTTTGACTCTACAAACCATAACCCCATTTCTCTCCCTCTGACTCACAACTTTCTCAATGCGGTTTATTCAACACCAATTAACGACGGAGGATCTGGGTACTATGATCAACGCATGGTCTGAGCTCCGGGTTCTCGGTTTTCATAACCCCCGTGGCAGGCCTTTCGATGCCACTATTCTGTTATCACTATCGCGAATCCCATCCTTGGAACAGCTCACCATCAGTCTCGATTTTGAGTCACTGACACGTCCATTGGGACCGAACGTAGTCACCCCTGCAAAGAGTGTTCTGGAGGAATTGTCGATTGGTGAACTTGGCTGGTTCCCTTTGGCATGGGAAGAGAAGGTTGTGCTAGCACAAAACCTTCTCACCCTGTTTCCGTGACTTCGAACGATTTATTCGATAGTACGGCAAGGGCATGATGTACAGGATGTTGCAGCAATTATTAAAGCCATGAACAGGACGATGACGGCACTTTCCTTTCGTCGATGAATCTTATATCACAAGATCCGGACTCCTTCAAACTGCCATTGTAAAGATATGTTACAGCATCTGTGCATGGTCTAACCGTCCATATAGAGTGCTCTATTGCCCTGCATTGATGGGTTGCATTGCTATGTTTCTTTCAATTTTTCTTGATGCTGCCGAAAGTTGATGGTCTCAGGTTCTAGTTGATACCTTCTTTGTCAATATCTTTCCGATTGAGTTTCTATAAGTAGCCCAGAGGATCACAGACATCTCTGATCCCGTTTTCATACTCTGGTTGTGATCGCACTAGGACGTCGTTCGTCGTGGTATTGCCGCGCTTTGTTGAAACCCGGTAGAGTTACAAGCTTTATCTCAAGTCTCAGACAGAATGAATCTGCATGGTGTGGTATTGAGAAAGCGATGGTGCTACGCTACGTGACAAGCCTTGGGATAATAAGTACCTACAGCACTCATCATTACTATGTATCTATCCGGCTGCACTCACATTGTCCACGGACCACATGGCTTATTATTCGGATATTTCATGGCTGTTGTGGGTGTCAATGTGAATAAGGATAGCACTATCCATCTGTCTGAGGCGTTTTTTGTTCTCAGCCCGAAGAGTCAGCTGAAATTCCCACATTTAAAGACGGATTGCCATGGTGACCAGGTAACTTCCACACTAAATCTTGATCTCTTACGGCCTGTTAATTTTCTCTCGATGCGCACCGATAATGTGAACGGCGACATCTGGAACGAAGTCTTGGGGAATCTCAAGTATGATCTTGAGGTTTCCACCCAAGAGGATAAGATACGACGCCAAACAATTGCTAGTCTGGCGCTCGTCTCGCGATTACTGAGTGATTGTGCGTTGGATGCGCTATGGAAACGGATGAAGTCTCTGCAGCCGATAGCACATGTAATTAACTCTTGTGCATCGTCTACAGAGGACGTCGTCCTAACGTACGTTGAGGAATCCCACTGGGTTAGTGGCTCCCCATATACACGAGACACGCCGCTGATGTCACATGGAACAAAGGAACTACGCAAGTCTCTCGACAGTAGCGTTCACTCCCGCGTGCGAGAATACCTTCGTCGGACACGCTTTCTTTTCTTCGATCGTGTAGAGAAGGAGGCCTCCCTGTGGATCTTTCTTGCGGGGTGTACGGGACAGACGGGACCACTTCTCCCTAGCCTGCAGCAGCTAGGGGTTTGCTCCATTGAAGACGCTCACATTAACTGCCTCACACTTCTCGTACCTCCAACATTGAATAGTGTTGCAACAACCCAGAACATTGGCCCACCAACCAGGGGATATTCATCATTATACAAGCTGCTCACGTCTCGTGGATGCTCACTGGAGAGTATCACCCACTACGGAACGCGTTCACACGAACTTCTTCCAGCATTCACGTGCTTCACAGGCCTAAGGACTCTGATCCTCGAGTGGCCCGAAGACCCTGTATCACAGAAAAGCACCGTCCCTCTTCCCGAGCTCCTGCAGAGTTTTCCTTGTCTTACAAGGTTACAGCTTGATTTACGGATAACGTCAATCCCCAATATTTCAAATTCTCCATCTCTGCAACACCACGCTCTCCAAATGCTTTATATCACAGGTCATGGCGAAGAACTAGAGGCACTGCTCACGAGGGCGGAACTCCCCTCACTTCGTCGTTGCGGTTGACTATGTGGTCAAAAGGGAACTCGGCATGGAGTTTCCTCTGTGACCCAGCTGCTTCTCGCTTCTCAGCTCTGTCTAGCTTCTCGCTCGTCGCCCTTGACGATGCATGTCCCCCTTTGCTCATGCAAGACCTAGCTCAGCTCTTATCCCGTCGACTCACAACATTTTATTTGAGTTTCGTTGCACACAAATTGACGTCGGAGGACCTGGGCGTTATGATCACTGCATGGCCCAACCTCCGAGCTCTCTCCTTGTCCCGTTTTCGAGGCGCGCCGTTCGATGCTACGGCTTTGCTGCTGCTATCACGAGTTCATACCTTACGGCAGCTTTACATCCGTCTCGATTTTCAATCGTTGGCACGTCCATTTGGGGTGGATGTAGTAGCACCTTCGAAAAGTTCCTTGGAGGAACTGCACATCGATGAGCCTGACTGGTTTCCTTCAACCTTAGATGAGAAGCTGGTGATAGCGCAAAATATTCTCACTCTATTTCCTCGACTTCGGACCGTCGCTTCGAAAAAAGAAGGCCGCGACGTTCAGGATCTGGCAGCGATCATAAAGACTATTAACAGGACGATTGCAATTCTCTCCTTTCGCCGCTGAGTCCTATTTCATGACATGCCCAGACCCCGCAAACCTGCCACTGTGGTGTTTTAGAAGCCCGCGTGCGGCCCGGCTCTCTGTTACGAGTATCTACATCCTCTATCGTCCTATATGATGGACGTCATCGTTCTATTCATCATCCTTCCCTCGATTGTTCTCGGTGTTGCTGAAATTTGAAGATCTTACCATATCTGCTCTGTTACCAATATCTTCTCCCCGCTGTACATGTAGCGAAAAAGACCCTTGGCGCATTTTTGCTCCAAATTTCACTGTCTGGCTGTCTCTGTAATAGTATTTTGCAATGTATAACGTTACCTGTAGTACTGTCTCGGTGTAACGGTGCTCGTATTACCCACATCGTTCAGTACTCGACATCCAGGGCATACTGTAGCGTCGTGACGGTGATCATGAAGGAATGAGTGTGAGTGTGAGTTTAAGTAAGGCCCGAATCTATGACATCAGGAGATGGGTGAGAACGGATAAGAGCACAACATGGGTGCGGCGTAAGAGATAGGAATTCTGAGATAGAGACCCGGACGAGAGTTTCAAGTCCGAGGAAGCTGGGTCACCCCACTATTTGGGGCCGGGGTATATAGGGTGTTGGTGCACTACTTAGATTCCTAGGGCTATCATTGTGGAATGCATGAAGATGAAACATGGGTTGCGTGAAATCCGTAGATAGTTATCTTATTATAAACGAGGTATTGGTACTCGTTATGGTATAAAGTCGGCGTTGTCACCTTTCAAGTAAGCGCCTCAACACGCATCTTTCGAAGCCAGTCACACTATATCAGTATACGTGACGGGATGAATCACGACGCTCGCCTTATTGCATTTCATCCACATCATGCAACCCATCGCTCACCGTGATATATGGTCGGAGATCCTGCAATACTTTGATATTTCGCTTGTCGATGATGGGCGAGAGGAGATTGGTGTCAAGAGGCGTACCATCTTCTCCATTGCCCTGACGTGTTCCGGGCTCGTCGAGATCGCACTTGATGAGCTGTGGAGGTCCATGACATCGCTGGAACCCATCTTGCGCGTTTTCAGCGCCTCATCAACTTCATCAACAAATGGCTTTGTTTATCAGAGCCAGGAATACTGGGTAAGAAAAAAACACTGCATAAGAACGCGCTGTAATTCTAACCCTTTCCGGACAGGAGATTTCATTGTCAGCCGCCGAGATGGGTTTCTGCCTCCCCCGGGTGCGCTGGTATCTATCTCGTATTCACTACCTTCACTTTCCCAGTTTCCCTACCCGTAGAGAGTACACCCTGTGGCGAGCCCTTTCTAGTATCAAACAGTTCCCCTCGCTTTGTCCCAACCTTAGGAAGCTGTACTTGGGAATGGGGATCGGCTCCCCCGGTAGGATATACAACCTCAACGCACTCATCTCGCCTTCGTTGAGGAGTATTATTTTTGCCGATTCCGTTTCCGAACATCCCGACGGTGTGGCAGCATCTGTGCTATTGAACACACTCAAGTACTTGAATATCGATATACTTGAGGTTTCCTACAGGGGCTTCACGTCTTCTCGTATTGTTCGGCACATATTTCAATTCCCATCGCTTCATTCTATTAGCATCCAATCCACTCAACGTCACAACAGCCTCCTCCTGGACGATTCCGATATCAAATCCTTCCCGACTCTAGCGTATCTCACTACGTTGGATATTGATCTCGGCATATACCGCACAGATGCGGGGGTTGGCGATTGGATAGCGAGCATGCAATCACTTTCCCCACTTCGCCTTTGTGGTTCATGGCCAGACATATATCGTTGTATCCGCGGTCACACTCTTACGACTATATGTTCCCTATCCCTATCCCTTGATCTCAGGGGAAGACCTACGACTTTCCCTTCAGGTCAACGAATGAACGTGTTTTCCGACATCTCGGACACCTTTCCAAAGCTCCAATCCCTCTGCCTTGAATTGTCGAGCCACAATCTGACCCAACCGAAGAATGCGCCCACCACCCTCACAGATATCCTGATCTTGCGAGAGAAGCCAATGAAGTCCATTGATTTTCGACAACTCTCTGTCTCGCTCTCCACCGCTGATATCATCGATATGATTACGGTATGGCCGTCACTCAGACGCCTATCTATCATACCACTACCGGCGTGTAACGTCGTATGTGATGCACATGCTCTCCTTTCCCATATGTCACGTCATGCCCCTCATTTGCACGACCTGAACGTGCCATTGGACTTGACAGCTTTGTTTGGGACGCGCTCTATGATGTCGGACATATGTGCATGTCCTTTGCAAAGGCTGGAGTTAACCCAAGCACAGAACATTCCTTACACTCTCCCGGACAAACTCACCCTCTCTCGGAACCTTATTTCGCTTTTCCCGAGGCTTTCCGCCGTGACTTCATTATACGGTAACCCAAATGTCAAGGATCTGCAGGAAATAATCAAGGTTTTGCAGGATGTTGCGTCTTCTCCTCCGAGAAGGCACGATAAACTGTTCTAGTATTGATACTTACCTTCCGATAATTATGTTGTCATGGGTTCAATTTCATGAGGAATGGATGCCATGTGTTCAGATACAATGTAAAATTAGCATTATGATTGTGAAGTCACAGTCCCTCTTGGTGGAGCTTATTTGCCCTTGGGCGGTTGCCATGGCGATTCTCAAACAGAGAGGATGCACTTGAGGTGCAGCGTGTGATTGAACTCGAAGTTTCTGAATAACTTTACAAAAGGCGGACACCCGCACAAATTGTTCAATAGGTACTGGCTAACAAAAACAACCCGAGTCCAGCATATTGGCCCGTGCCCTTAGTCACCTAAGCAGTGCCCGGACTATCCTTCACCTTCTGCCAAGATTCGCGACTGGAGATTTCGTTGAACCAGCGCGCAACGTTAGGCCTCTCTTGGATAAGGTTGAGTCCGGCCTCGGGGAATCGGCTACACGCTGGGATATGGTGGAGATCTGCAAGCGTAAGTTCCTGCAAGTAGTAAAAGCATGATTTATGTTAATATCCACCGGAAACACGAGGTGTTACTTACATCACCGGCAATGTACTTCTGCTTGGATAGTATTTGCTCGTAAACATCGAGCTTCGCAGTGAGGTTTTTCAGGGGCTCCTCGACCTTTTTCGGGTCGGGTTCTTCATTGAAGAACCTGGATTTTCTGAATGAGCTGAAAAAATCCAGTATTAGTTTTGGCTGGCACACGTACTTCTTTTTAGAAACGAGTTCGAAGAGGACGGGGGAGGCATAGCGGTCGAAGCTGAAGACCTCAGTGAAAATGGCTTGGTCGAACAGCGCACGCTTCCGGGGATCAGTAGGGATGAGTTTCGTCCCCTGATTGGGATATCTCTCTTCAAGGTAGCGTGTAATGGCACGACTCTCATACAAGATGAAGCCACCATCATCCTAATGACATCGCCGTTAGACATTGTTGCAAAAGCTGGACCGACAGAAACCTCAATACTCACAATGACAGGAACCTGGCCGAAAGGTTGTTTAGCTAAAAAGTCGGGGGTCTTTTGCTCTCCCTTGGGGAGATCTACGTTGATATACTCGAAGGGAATCTCTTTTTCATGGAGAACAGCTGCGACGAGCTTGGCGGGGGCAGAGTGAGTATATCCATAGAGCTTGAGAACCATCTTTGCTAAGGCGGGATGTAGAGTTGATAGAGAAAATAAGAGGTAAGTTAGATTGTTGGGGGTATTTGCCCAAGACGGACTGCTCTTTATGCACTTATGATCTCAGGCGCGGTATGTAATGTCAACGACTATCTTTAGCAAACAAAATGGGGATCGACCCTAACCAGCTTGTCATTGATCACTAATCCATCTCGCGGTTAATACCAAAATCAGGGCGAGAGCGTCCCTAATACACCACAGGCTTACCAAGACTACATCACATCTTACCAACAGCCCGAGGGGGCATATTCAGACGTGGAAGGGGCCAACCAAAGGCCCGGTTATGATAGATTCAAAGCATGGGAGACTGGATTACAAACATTCCTATTGTTTTAGGGATAATCACCACGTCCCCCTTGTTTGGCGAAAAGACTTACTAACACCGAAAAACTCCTGAGCTTCACAGATCCGCCATTCCTCGCGAACGTCTTGGTCCCTGGTCGGATGCGCGTGGTACATCTTGCTGCGGTCGTGATGCAGCATACTTTGTTCCGAGTTTTTTCCATCCGCGTGAAAGCAAAAACCGAAGCTTTCGCTACCCAGCTTCAACTCGCGGAGAACCCAAGACACAGTTGAATATGCTGGAGCTCAAGGTATTGTTTAATCTTGTGAAGCTAGACCAGTGAATCGGCCTTTTGTACAGTCACAACTTTGCGCTGAATATCCATCCTGACAATGCCCCACGAACCACCAAAATTTCGTCGCTTAGGTCGCACATCTACCATACTTCAGCTCCGATACCCCTTACAGCACTGAAGGTTCCGCAAGGGACCCACACTTCTAAAGCCCACCACCTTCTCTAGGAGTTCCTATGTTTCGGTTACTTTGCGTTTGCGCGTCTTTCGTGTCCTCTTGTCTTCCTACCCTGTAAACCAGGTGGTGCCAGCATCCTCAGCAACGGATGGCTCTAATGATACTTTTATTTATACTACCGTTAGACAGCAGCAGTATGCCGGTGTCAGAATTTATTAGCAGCTCTAGCGAGAAGTAACAGCGGTCGGCGAAGATGCATGACAAGGTGGAACAAGAGTGACAGGAAAAATACGAGTCAGCGGATACAATTACTAGCGTAGCATGCTAATTCAGCGCGTCTCATCTTCCGCTAGTTTTCCGCATCCTCTGAATGATGTCTTCAAGCCTTCGGTACTTCATATTCCAGAGAAAGAAAGTTCAGATGTAATTAGATCAGGGGCATGGCGAGAAAATAAGACGAAAACCGCCATCTCAACATAGGTGATGCGTCGGAGGCCCTGGTTTGATTTCTTTATATTCTCATGGATACATCGTCAAGTTGAGATATGTTCGTTCTGCAAATACGACACGCATATGCAACGTTATGGCCAACAAAACTTGAGCCTTGTGCTCAATCGTTTAAACAGCGGCCAATGCATCCTTGGCCTTATGCCAGGACTTGCGACTCGAGATCTCATTGAACCAGCGTGCGACATTAGGTCTCTCCTGAATTAGATTTATATGAGCTTCAGAGAGTCGGCTACCCATTGGAATGTGATAGAGGTCCGCTAATGTGAGTTCCTGTAGACAGCGAAAGCATCATTCTCATTGATATCCACCGGAAGCCAAAACAAGATGCGCTCACATCGCCGGCTATGTAGTTCTGCTTGGATAGATTTGCTCGTATACATCGAGCTTCATGATGAGGTTCCTGGTGAGTTCTTCGACTGCCTTTGAGTCAATTTCTCTGCCGAGTAATGACCTGAATATCTAGATTTAGTTACTGATCTGCCATGAGTTTCGTTGGTATACTTTTTATGCAGAATTTCGAAGCTGAGGGGAGCAGCGTAGCGATCGAAGTTGAATATTTCTGTGAAAACGGCCTGATCGAATAATGCACGTTTCCGAGAGTCGGTGGGAATGAGCTTCGTCCCCTGGTTCGGGTATTTCTCTTCTAGATAGCGTGCAATGGCACGACTTTCATACAAGATGAATCCATCGTCATCCTAAGCGGTATTTGGTTAGGCACCCTTTCCTACAGCTTGAGCCGACAGAATGCCCACTATGACGGGGACGAGACCGAAAGGCTGCTTAGCCAGGAAATCTGGTGCTTTCTGCTCGCCCTGCAAGAGGTCTATACTGATATATTCGAATGGAATCTCCTTTTCATAGAGAACCATCGCGACGAGCTTGGTAGGCGGAGATAGATTATATCCGTAGAGCTTGAGCACCATTCTGGTTGGCGGAGGGAGAGAATCGAATCAATCGACAGGGCTTGGGGATGACGTACACCTTTGATGATATCCATCATGCATCATATGCGGTGACTGTCTTTAAACTGTAACTTGTGGTTTTGCACCTGGGGGAAGTTGTAACCGGCCCGCGGAAGCCGCTGTAACCGTGTGACGGACCAGTGCCTCAGTCGTGCCAATTACGTTACTCGCTCTTGCTTCCCCTTTTGTGTCTTCGTGGCCAACCCTTGCAGCACCTGCTGGTTGATGCAACGCGGTACAGCTTCTTCTCACTGCCACCAACGGAAGGCAGCATCATTATATCGACGAGGTTTCCGGCAGAGCTCCAGTCCTTCACGGAATTGTTTACGGTGTGCATGGAGGATAGAATTGGACAATGATGGCAAGTGCAAGGGATGAATACGGTAGGCAGTGGGATTTGGTATTTGAACCACGGGTGGCGGATCCAACTGTTCTGAGCTTGGTACATTCCATTTCTACATATCATCTTGTCTTGGTCTGATGGAATCTTGATACTTGATCTGCTTATATTGCAAATACAGAAATGCTAGTGATATTTGCCTCGGGTGCATTGGATTACGAGCGAGAGTCAGCGAGGATCAAACTCGAACTTGCTCCATGCTGGCAGGGCTGAGTTTTGACGGTACTGTCCAGCACGCACGTCGATGGGTGACGGATACCCCCTCTTACCCCTAGGTATTAGTTTTGCTGATGGCGGTGCGTGATGGATGGGCTTTTGGGAATATACGTCGAACGAAGGTCAGGCTCTACGACGCAAATGTCATCTGTTTGCATCCATCTGTCGTCAGCGTTGACTCGGTCTTTCATGCTCCCCGCACCCCTACCGTCCCCATTACCATTACATTCTGACTATTGTGCCACTGGAGCCCTCGACCATATTCGCCTTCTCGTCTCTTTTCCGAAAAGAGAACCATCATCTTCCATCACGTCAAATGCATTGCTACTTATGTCCCACATGTGAAAATCTGCTTCCTGAGGTTTCCTTGCAGTCCTCATATTGTTCAGTAGCATGAGAGAGCTACGGTTAAGCATTACAGCGGAAATCTTGGAGTCCGCAATCACAATCTCCCTCCAAGAGGTTTTCTATCCTTCACTTCTTCAATCTCCAATGTCGGCCCATGACTTGCCGTCCGCTCCGATCAACCTCCCTTGACATCAGTTGCCCTCATCACGTTGGAAACTACTTGTAGGCTTCCCTTCTTCTTCATTAAGTTTCCTTGTTTCGAGGACCTGACTTTGGTCGCCGTCGCCCATTCCGACTCTTTGTTGGAAAGTCTTGTGCGGCACTTTCCTCGTTCTATCTGATACTAGAGGGCAAGGACTCCCTGACTCCCTACAGGACTTCCGCGTACCAGTTTTTCAGCCATCGACCCCTCCAAACTCTGATTCCTGGGATTGGACCAGCCCGATCCATCGCAGTTGTCCGAGAGCTTAACACTGGGTTGAAAAAGATTGGGTTATATACATGAATTGAGGGATGTGTACATTTACGGTTAGACGCCAAGTGATTTTTTACGCGCCAATCGCAATCGATGTAACACAGTGACAGGATGGTCCTCCCCCGTATATCGATGCCTCCCAATCGTCTCTCTCCTCCACCACCATGCTATGGTGGTCCGTTTGTACAAAAATTCCATCGCGTCGCAAGTCAATCGCGTCGCGTTTTGAACGCCATCGTGTCGCACTGGCACCATAACAGTTACACCAAGTAACGTTTTGTAAAAGAAAAATAATTAAGGTAGCTATAATCTAGTCTCAATGTCTGTGGATAATATGGGATATCGTGCCGGGGAGGTCAGTGGTGATTTAGATAGATATAGATTAAGTAAGATTTAAAGGTGTAGAAGTGGCAGAATTTAGTGGCGTTATAGCAGTGAGTGGGGGATGGGTCTTAAAGTCATATAAAAAAATATTCACGGAGATGGCCACCGTTCGGTAGCCCTAAAGAACTCAGACTTCAAAGGAGTCTGGCTTGTACAGACTCGACCAAACGGTGCGATACATGCGGCCTCCTTGCATGACATACGAAGTGTAGTGGGGTTGGAAGGTATGGTCAGCTCCCCCTGATGTACCAAGTGCTGGTGAGTCGTTGGTGTTATCTATATCCATGTGTTCGCCATCTTCATTCGTGTCAGGCACCAGGTTTACCATCATGTTGGTATCATGAACTGGTCCCGAAGGTATCCCCTGGATGGCGGGGGACACTGAATGGTTGGTATCAGCTGTTGGTGCAGGAGGAAGTCAGCTTTTAACACGTGAGTGAGTTGATTTTGTGAAACGTACACCATTGGGGTACCTGTGGTTCTTCTACCCCCATTTCATGATCTGACCCGACCTTGACCTTCAGCACCCTCGATGGACCTAAATAGATGGCTAACAGTTGACACGGCTGGGTCTTGGGACTGAGAACAAAAAGATGCTCATGTTGATTTGGAAGGAACTTTCGTTTGGAAGTTGCCTTTTTCAGACCTGTCACGTCAATGAAAGGTGAGTTTTTTGTTCTCATGGGCAACGTTGAACGTTTGTTTCACCTTTTCTCTCATAGTAACGAGCACGGCTCTGCAATAATCCTCTCATGTGCATAGTTCCCTTTCGTTCCAAGACATGGTGACTTGCAAGAGATGATTGTCGCATCATTTGTGGACGTTTCTGGAGGCTGAGACTTGTCGGAGTAGAAACGGCTCGGTGCATTCGAGTTCGAGCTTTCGGGAGCAGAGACTCTGCCTTTGCACCATCATTGCTGTCACTGCTCTGGCTGTCATCACCGTTGTCATTGCTTCCATCACTGCCATCCCCATCATCACTACTTCCATCACTGCCGTCCCCATCATCACTGCTTTCATCAATGTCATCCCCACCACTGTTGCTTTCGTCCTCGCTTTCAGATGACCCTATTCCCTCATTCATGCCATTCCCATCAGAACCATCCCCTTCAGACTCTTGCTCACTGCTACTGGATGAGGTTGTGCTGTCATTGTCTGGCTGAGGGCATGATTCGTGGTCTGATGTGTCACATTTCCACTTCTTGT
This sequence comes from Podaxis sp. C-F-101400, assembly GCA_018524895.1. Taxonomy (NCBI): domain Eukaryota; kingdom Fungi; phylum Basidiomycota; class Agaricomycetes; order Agaricales; family Agaricaceae; genus Podaxis; species Podaxis sp. C-F-101400. The sequence goes on from JAEUWR010000788.1 coordinate 39,809, forward strand.
ATATGCTCTCTGGGATTTCGGAGGACAAGGCTGAATAAACAGTAAGTTATTATCTGAGCTGAGCTTTTTGACCGATTTCTCACCAATATAAATTCTAGATTCAGCCACGCCTGCACCACCCCTCCCTTTCAGCTGGAATAACACCTTGCCTGTGGGTACTGTGTCAACGAAACTGAGTTTCCAACCCTCCTTTCCGACCACACACCAGTCAAGACCCTTCTGTTCTATGAATCTGAAAACATTTGGAAGTACACCCTTGAGCCAAGCCTAGCATTCAGATGTATCCCATGCTTTCTTGGACCATAATGGTGTGTCTGGGGCCTCCTGCTTGAGAAGTCCATATTTCTCCATTTTCAACAGCTGTATGTTGGAGGGTAGGTGGTCATCATTGAGCATCTCGTTTTCCTGGGTAAGGTATGTATTTCAGTACATTGAGTTGGAAAGCAAACAACTTACTGCATCATATCCAGCTGGAAGACACATAACCTCATGCACTCCATGCTATCCTGCTTCAGTGATTCAGCTACCACCCCTATGTTTTGGTGTCTTGGTGGGCTGTTTCACCTTTTCCATAGACTCATTCAACTCTTTGAGTCCTTGCATACCTACAACAACAATACTTATACTTACTTGAACTTTTTTGTTTTGGCTTTGTCACAATCCAGTATTTGTCTCTTTCTTTGCTTCCTCAAATGACGACATGATCCTCAAGCCCTTTGACCCCAAGGACTCTTCAAGCTTTTCCTTGACAATCTTGTTGATGCTGCATAGTGCTTTGCTGTTGACATTATGGTGCCTATGCCTTGAGGTTGACTGACCCAAGTTGTCATCTTGTTTGGTTTTAGATGACTTTTGTGAAGTAGAGACTTTTGAACATAGAAGCATGGTAGAAATAAAGTGAGAGTTGGACAAGGGAGATGGTTTAGATGGTGGCGAAGTGTATTTTGGCCCCTTGCTGTTATGTACATGCTAGCTAGCCACTTCTACATAGCACTATTTAACTGTAATCTACTCTGGATTGAGGTGAATACAGCTAATGCCTGACACCACTGTTCAGCTCAAGGTTTCCAGATTTCAAGAGGTAAATCTACAATGATGTCTCCTCACCCAACCTTCAATACCTCAGTTGTTGGATAGCCACCACTACCAAGCCATTCATGGCTTCAGATCTTCAGGTACTCCAGTAGGATATGGTTCTTGATAGTCTCTTCTAGTGCTTCAACAAATATAGTGTAGGTTCTTCCTGAGAAAGGATTCATGGAATGAGGTAGTTGAGCTCCATCATTCTGAGTGTTGATTTGCTGGTCCTGGGTAATACTATTGATGAATAGTCCCCAAGTTTCATCATTGGTGGTATGGCCAGCTCCAGTTTCTCCTTTCCCATGCTGAATGACCTGGCCATATGTCCCATGATAGTGTTGGAGGATGTCTGGATGGACACCTTCATACTCATCAATGTATATCCCTTCCTTGACTTGTCCCAATAGATAAAGATCCTAATAACATTAGTTTCTGGGTCAATCATACTTCAAGCTGAAGAAGAACATTTCACACCTTCAGAGATAGATTATGGGTCTCAAACCCTGAGATTGGCTTGCTATTCCAAAGCTGGACAAATTCATCACAGTCCTGATTGATCCCATCAAGGAATAAGTATTGGAGCAACCAAAGATGGTGAGCATTTGATTGATTGAGCTGGTGAAGACATTCAAGGCAAAGGAAAAATGCCTTCCACCTCCAACAAAATAACTGCCCAACTTCCCCCCAGAGCCACTCAATGTGAGTATTATGTGTAGATCTGAATAAATATTGAGCAAATAGACAAATAAATATATACTACCACTTACAATCCCCAAAGAAATGAGCCTCAGTTTGGCCTCCTTCTCATTACCATATAAGTTGATACAAGTGTGTTTTCACCTCCTCAATCTCCCTGGACATGTGATGGACACTGGTAATTGTTGATGGCTGATTGGAAGAGATTGAAGACAGTGCTTGCATGATTATTTGTGCTCACTTTCAGTACAGTCACCTGGTGCCAAATAATTATTACATATTCTATACTGCTTCATAGGGATGCAATACTCACCATACATGAATACCCATCTTTTTTTTTTTTTAAATCAAAGTTTATTGCTGTCAACTACCTACTATGTGAGCAAGCATAATCTACAACAAAAGGGTATGTGATAGCAGTCCCCAATCAAAAAGGAGAGAAAAGAAAAGAAAGACAAAAACAAAAATACAGGTGCCCTGAACAACATGAATAAAAGAAACCAGTCAGATAGAGGCAGTCCATGGCCCAGGGAGAGTGAGCAGAGGGAGAGGAGGCATAGAGTGATGCATTAGCCCTTACAACCCCCAGAAGGGGCTTTCTTGGCTTCAGCATTGCATT
>JAEUWR010000783.1:0-17233 GCA_018524895.1 Podaxis sp. C-F-101400
ATGAAATAAAAATAAAACTCCCACCCCCAGGATCGAGCCGACGGGCCGAAGGTCCCGGAGTGTGGATCTTCAACGGCGACAACTGATTTATTTGTGTAGCTAAACTCAGATAGTGCCGAAGGCACGAGTAATCAGACTTGTTGGTATTTCTGGAGTGTTGGCTCGTGTTGACAGTAGGGTTGGCCTAAATTAACGGGAGGAGAAGAGGAGCAAAATGACACAGGCATCAGAATAACGCATACAGCCAGCGATTGGTTGTTAAGTTTGCCCAAGCTCGTTTCAGAAGCCTACCCTGGTCCATAATTTTTTTAGGTTGTAGCGCGAGTATGTGCTATTTTCTTGGTCGACCCCATGAAGATCGGACCACAAAGACCCACGGCCATACGCTCGAGAAAAAAATTCTATCACGAAGCGTGCATTAGGTCGCTTCAAGCGGCCGGCAGGAGGGATCAAATGTCCATGTTGGGAAGCTATCTGGGGATTATGTAAGTTGTCGGCCTTTGCCGTTTCTGAATTGGTCTAAAAATATCGTATCACATGCGGCTTTCGTCGAAGGTCTTTTCGGAAACGTGATCTTTTGTCGTTACGGCCTGTTACGCCGCAAGGAAGCAGTGACTTGCGATGCCAACAAGGCCAACCCCAAAGAGCAAACTACGACACAAGCAACGCAATTGACCGGAAACGACTGCCGTTGTTACTTCTAGCAAGTTCTATGGATGTGTTTGTTTCACGCGTTGCTGACTGATGTTGATGATGGGGGTGACCAAACAGGTTCTCATGGACCCTAGTTGCCGCAATGCGGCAAGGGACCTGGTCAACGGAGAAAATCCGAGAAAAACATGCCTGCCGACTCCTAAGGCATCCTACTTTGCGGAATCGTAAAGCCACATAACGAGGTCCGGGTGCGCCCGAACGCGGAAAGCGACGCCTGCGATCCGCGGCGAGCCAAACGCACAATATGAGGAGCTGGGGTGATTGGAAATTACGTGTACGGTACCTTTTGTCGAGGCCGCACCCGGCGACGCGGCGGCGGTAAGGGATTACGTATGGGAGAGTGAGAAATGACAGGAGAAGTGATCCGAGTTCGGAGACACTAAATAACAGCAACACATCCCTCTCACCTCTCCCCTCCCTTCCATTCCTCCTCCTCACCACACCCATGGACTCGTACACCCACACTGCCCGACGCAACAACACCGCCCACCCCGCCCCTCTGCCCCCGGCGAAACACCTCGGCGAGGACGTCCGCAAACCTCCTAAAACCTCCAATCGCCTTTCTTTATCTCTCTGGCGCCTCCAACTCTGGTTTGAATGCACCTTTGGCCTCACTGTCATGGAACCCTGGGAGCGAATGGTCGTTCGTGCGTACCTCGCCCGAACTAGCTTGAACCGAAGAACGACACCCGTCGATCTAATCTATTTTACTCTTAATTTCACTTAGTGTCTTTCTTCACGATAGTCTCTTTGCTCGTGTGCACCGGCCTCGTCCGCTACTTCCCTCAAAAACTTGAGGGCCTCCAACGAAGGACGATGTACTACCTCTGGGGCCACGCTGACGAGCTCCCCATTCACCTTCATTTATCATAGATGGTGGGTCATTTCCGACTTCCTGCATCCATCCGCATCCCCATGTGATTCTTATGCCACTTCACCCCTCACAGCCACCTGCCCATCTTCCTGGCCAGTACACGCAGGCCTGGGGGTCATGACCAGCTAACGTTACACACGATGCCAATGCCAACGCCATGCCGACGTTCCGCCCGATATCATCACATCAACTTCATTGTCACCAACAGCCCCGCGGGAACCGGAGGAGAATCATAACCTCTTCACCCGCAACTCTTTTCACGTTCAATTTTAGCTCACGAAGTCCGTGTTCCGACTCATTTACGGATTCTCTCAACCTGTATCCATTCGTCATCCTGTTTTGTCCACACTTTCAAGTAGGGGAGCTCGAACTGTTGTAACTCCTTCCTTACCCTTGTCGTATCTTCTCCCGGGCTCTTTCGCCATTCTTGGCTCCCCTTTTTGTACCCGTACTTCATCCCCGTCGCAATCCACAAACAACCACTTTGTAACCGCTTCCAATAAAGCTTTGGTATTTTTGAACGTCCTATTCTAAGCTCACACGGTATTCTTACCTCCAAGGCGCCTCGAACGCATTCAGTCAAATCCACGTCATCGATCTCTAGATTTTCTGGGTAGTTGTAATGTGGCATGTGATATTTGGAAAGCATCAAGCAAACATCACCGCAAACAGAAGTACTGTATCAACTTCGTCAATAAAAGTACAGCGGCATGGGCACTCTGCTCATGCTCTACTATACAAGATAAACATATACTACAAGCAGTAGCCCGCTCTGCAATATCTTATGACGTTCGACAAATCACCAACCAAAGACCCTGTAGATAAAAAAATGACATCGGTGCTTGAGGAATTAGAAAACCAAACCACAAACTCACTCTTCGTGGACCTCAATTCCGCCAACCCGATTCCTCCTCTCACCATCCACAGTCGCGACAGCATTAACCACATCTCTAGCCAAATCCACAGGTCCACAAACACCAACAATGACACCAGTGATCTCCTTGATATCCTCCTTCTCCCTCCTCCCCTCGATAGCGTCTTCCATCTCAACATCAACCTGCAACTTCTTCGCCTCCCTCGTGCCATAATGCCCAAGTCCATTCACGTGATGTGATTCTCCAGCACCATCACGACGACTCTGTGATCGTCCCACACGACCCTTTTCGGATTTATCCCCAACTTGGATATCTTGAACGTCGAAATGGGTTCCGATCGAAAGCGCTTTTGATACGGCGTAATCTACGATCTTGGCGATCCGTGGACGACCGGGGGAGAGTGTGAGACCGGGGATGGATGGGACGGACGGGGTTGTGAGGCTTGCGCGGGTGTAGTAGACGGATATGCGGAGGGGTGTGAATACGGATTGGTTGATGAGTGTTGCGAGTGTTGGGAGGAGAGGGACTAGGGAAGCTGAGGAGCGGGAAGAGTCAGGGGGAGGGAAAGCGAAGGAGGGGGGGGGTTGTGCTTACCGGGATCGGGTACAACCCAAATCAGCTCGATCGCTTTCACTCTACTCATCCCCCTCAAATCCTTTGCAACTAGATCCTTAATGACGCTCAAGCCGAAAGTGATACCACTGCCACCGACAATAATCACCGCAGCTGAAAAACTCGCGAAATTCGTGTGCCCGGGACCACCTTGCGGTAACAGTCAGCCATCAACTCAAAAACCACGAGTCCCTCTCGAAATGAAATGAACAACAATACACACCATAAGGCCCTTCAATCCAAAGCTTCACCTCCCGTCCCATAAACCCATCCACATACCCACTCATCTTCGCCATCTCAAACAACCTATTCGTCCACCTCCCAGTCCTCTTACACATCAACACCATCCCCTCCTCTCCACCACCCCCTCTCCCCCTCCTACTCTTCCCGCCATTCCCAATCAAAGCATCCGACGCACCAACGGAGGCAATAGTAAAAGGGTGCATTTCGGTCCAGCCGAACCACCCTAAACCGGTTGTCAAAACCCTTACTCGGACGTGTTGACCTGCACGCCAGCCAGCGTTGATATTGGGAACTTCGATCCTTGTGAGGTCTAGTTCTGGGAGAGGTCGGATTGTTGCTGTTGTGATGCGGGTTTTGATGATGCGGAGGATGAAGTCGAGAGCGAAGAGGCCGAGGGTGGCGAGGATGTAGGGGAAGAGTTTGGGTTTGTGGAACCAGAGCTGGTGGAGGGGTGCGGGGTTAGGAGGGGACTGGGTGGGGTGAGGGTGAGTGGGGCACGTACGCCAGGTAGGAGAAGCGAGAAGCAGAGGATGTGTGTTGTTAGGAATATGTTGTAGGCTCTTTGTCTCCAGAATTGGAGGGAGAAGAGCCAGAGGACGTCAAAGCAAATGAGGGCTAGGAGACCCCACGCATTTTGAGGCCGACGGATTGAGGTTGTAAAAGTGCCGACCAGCGACCACTTGTATGCTAAATAAGGGTTAATTGAGAATAAGGATATATTCGATAGCACAAAGGTCATGAGCAGCTCACCGAACCCAATTCCGTGCAAGTTTGCTGCCAACACCACGATTCGTCCCGCAAATCGGTGAATGAAATTGAGCTGCTTCTATTTTTAGCCACTCGGCTCCAATGATAGGATCAACGAGAACCGAGAGCAACGCACCCTTTCATACCCCATTCCAAAAAGCATCCCCAATACATTATTCTTTGTTCCATATGCCATCACAAACGGCAGCTGGGCAACTGAAATCCACCCGACCCGGTTATAATCCACGAAAAAATTGGATTTGAAAACGGTGGCATAAATTAAGATCCAAGAATACGCGGTTAGGATGATGACTTGTCCGACAGAGTAGTTGGGTGTGAAGCGATGTCGGAGGGTGGGTAGCGTCCAGCGCAGGAATGAAGGGCATGATGCGATGTGTGTTGGGTATTGCATTTCGATCTCGCGTCCCATTGCATCTACTCTCCGGAAATTCTGTTGGTGATACGCCAGCGTATGTGATTCGTCGGAGGTAATGTCGTGAGGGTGTCCTTGGGAAGTGGGGGATGGGGGTTGGTTAGGGGGAGGGTAGGCATTGTGGTAGGCTTGAACGATCTTTCGTGAGCGGGATGCGGATCTGGCGGGACGGTAAGGAACGTGACGGAGGATGTGTCCACTGAGCCATTCTGGAGAACCAAAGAGTGCGATGGCTCTGGGTAGTCTATAGAGAAACACGGCTCCGAGGATGGCGAGAATAAAAAGATTGATGTGGAATACAAAAGTAAACGAGTTTCGTTGTGAGTTGGATGGGGTGGGCTGGGTGTCTAAGGCGGCAAAGGTAACGACCTGGTCCATGGGTGTTGAGATCAAGAGAGGGGGAAGGGCCGCGTCCAGGTGCTATAGATAAGGAGGGAACGAAGAAGGGGGGAGGCGGAGGGCGGAGGGGTGGAAAGGGGGAAGGAGATGGAGACGGACACCAAGTCAACGAGTTTTCAAATAGAGAGGAGGACCGCCCTCGCCGTCAAGGAAACAGGAAAACTGTGTGCCGCTGCCTTGAATGAAGGGCTCATCGTGACTAGGACTCAACGCCATTTAAGTGGTGAGCTGGACCAAGAAAACGAGGCTTAACCCTACAAAGGCACGCGATCGATCCCCTTTCCTTATTGGATCCCAGCTTGCCGTCACTCCATCAATTCTCGGTCCCCGCAGGAAACATCCTTCCGGAGAACGGAATGCAGATGAGCCAGGAAGGGTCGTTAGCATCCATATCCTGGCTCACGCATATTGCGATCGTTGAGGCCACGGCCGTGCATCGCCTGACACTCACCTAGAGTTCATACTATTCATGAAGAGCAGCCAGTCATCGCAGAGGTTGGCTGTGGATGAAGCCATGTAACAGGCAGCAGCCAGAAGGGGACTTCACTAATTTGGTCTCGAAATTTAGCCTCGAGGAAAATTTCCAATTCATTGGATTCCAGTCGGATTCCGACGACCTGCAATTTAAGCTCAAACGGGCCGAGACCGCCGAGGGAATCTCCACGCTTCCATGCCGTCCGCTGTCGATATCGATTCGGCACTCAATGCGTTGGGAACAAGGCGGAAGGCTGAACCCGTTATGGACAAGATGAAGAACATGGTAGTAGGACATCGTTCACGCCTTCGCGTCTCATGCTCGCTAGAAACACAAAACAACTTCTTTTATCAAGGAGTTGAGCATCCAGGTGGCATGTCTATTTCTGGTTACAGCCTCGTGCGTTCGCCGCCCATGCGGATGCGGAGGGCGGAGGGTGAGGATATTTATATCTCTTATCTCCTTCTGGAAATTCGAATCATCTCCATAATTGTCTACATTGTGAGTCTCGAGGCTTTGCTTTAGGGGTGGTATCAATTCGATACGCCGCGCTCTCCAGGGCAACGTCTTGGGGGACTTCTGAACCAGAATGCGGTACAACGGCGCTGTGCCGGCGCCCTGAGGCCCCGAGAAACGTCAGGGTGTATATGTGGCTCGTCTCAATATGTGCTCAAGTCCATGAATACGAGTGCAGAATCTCTATGTTGGCGCTTCTGGGCTGGATACATGTACTTGCCTAGACTTAATGCACGGCCCGGTATCACCTCGCAGATGCTTTGTACCCATTTGCACAACTAAACAACACTACAGAATCGAAAATAACACATCGCCAAGGATGCGAAACCAAGTAGCACCACACTATAGTGAAACCTTGGCTTTAAGAGAAGATTCATTGTATCGCCGCCTTGATGGTGTCAGTTGACATAGCCGTATCTGGGTTCTGATGGACGGAGTCGATTCGAACATACTTACTTACTGCGAGGATCGTGAGGGAACAACAAACTAATTATTATTGATCAGACAGATCTAGGAGTACGGAGGCGGCACCCGCGAGGAATGGAATTATTATGGAACACCACATTGCCTAAATGAAGTTGCGGAGATATCCGCTGTCTCGAAAAACGATCATTCCGTCGTGATCAGATAAACCGGCAATCCATCCATTAATCTAATCTTATCTCACCGGACAAATTTCGTGATCATCTTCCACGTCGCGACAGATGACTCGTCCGCAATTTCTCCCATAGAGAAGCTCATTCAAGAGACCATTAGCCACATACTTAGAAGTGTGATCCATTTTGGCTATACTTTCCCGGCGGCCCTGGTCGTGGATAACGCAGTACCCCTCCCACACCACACTCATCAACCCATCATCAACCCATCGGGTTCTACAATCCTACGTGGTGCCTACTACGTCGGACATCTAACAGAGGTACGTCGGTAACTCAACATATATATGTACCAACCACGGTCACAACTCGATTATATGTTTTCGGACTACCCAGCTTTACGGCAGCTGGAGACTTATACCTTCTGGTATCATTCCACTCGTCCGCCGTTGATCAGTGATTAATCTCAGCAATGCAAAGCACAGGCCGCCCCTGCCTACTCCAAGTTTAAAACCCCCACTCATTCAGTCACTCTCCTTCAGACAACGCCAACTCGCCAACTCAAACAATGGCTCCTACAACGAAAGAGTATTCCATGGAGACCTTCCGACCTCTCCTCGCCCGCCTAGTCCAAACTCCAGAGTATTTCAGCCCCAACGATCTCAAAGAGGCCCTCAACCACCTCTTCACTCCAGACGTCTTGCACCCGGCCCAAATCGGGGCGTTGCTCACCGCCCTGCACGTTCACAGGGTTGAGCGTCGGCCTGAATCTCTCTCTGCTGCTGCTGCTGTTCTCCGCGAGCGTGCACTTACCGCTGCGATTGAGGACATCGACAAAGACTTTGTTGTCGATATTGTTGGAACTGGTGGTGATGGATACAATCTTTTCAATGTTAGTACTACGGCTGCTATTGTGGCAGCTGGGGCTGGCGCTCGCGTTGTCAAGGTTCGTTTCATTTCAGTCTAAACTTAACGCCAGGATGTTGACGAATGCCCCGCGCTCCACAGCATGGAAGTAGAGCTTCCACTTCTTCTTCTGGTTCAGCAGACCTTCTTGAATCCCTCGATTGCCTCTTCACCGCCCCAAGTCCAGGCACGCCCCTCCCGATCAGGAGCATCCCATTTACCTTCATCCTGGCACCACATTACCACCCCGCCATGGCGTCAATCGCACCCTACCGTAAAGCCCTCCCCTTCCGCACCATGTTCAACGTCTTGGGACCCCTCATTAATCCCGCACGTCCTCGGGGTATGGTCCTGGGAGTAACAGAGAAAGAAATCGGCTACACTTTCGCACAATCGCTTCGCGAAGGCGGCGTGGAGCGTGCTTTAGTCGTTTGTGGGCATGAGAGGATGGATGAGATTAGTTGTGCTGGTCCTACGTGGGTGTGGGAGTTGAAGGACGGAGAGATTACGGAGGGGACGCTTACGCCTGAGGACTTTGGGTTGGAAAGGCATCCGTTGACAAAAGTCGCTGGTGGTGGGCCGGAGGAGAATGCGGAGACTTTTAAGAGGTTGCTTAATTCTGGAGGGAAGGTCCCTGAGGATCTTACAGCCGTGTTGGAATTTGTGTTGATGAATGCTTCGGCATTGTTGGTTGTTGCTGGGATTGCGAAGGATTATAAGGAAGGTACTGAGATTGCTCGCCAAAGTGTTTTATCTGGAGCGGCATGGAGGGCTTTGGAGATTTTTAGGGATGAGGGACAGAAGGCTGCTGGTACGTTTGTGGAACGTCGTCCTGAGGTTCTTAGAGCTAATGCTACTTTGCGCAGCCGAAGTCCAGAAATAAGCAGATACCCTTGTACCAGAAATATCTAACGGATCAACAAACTATCGGTCGTATACGTTATACTAACTTCATAAGGTTCCGTTGCTCGATCAAAGCTTCTAACACGTCTGTAACCGAGTACAGAGCCCGACGTGACACCTGGTGTGAAACGCCATGTATTATAAAAATAAAAATAAGTCTATCGAGCAACCCAAGATCACTTTGGCTCTGCAACAGTTCCACAGGCCTTGCACTTCCTGAGATCTTCATTGTCCTGCCAGCGCCGGATCACGGGTTTCAATTGAGATCCCAAGTCTGTGACATGGAAGGCTTCTTCGTAGATGATCGTAGGTTCGGTATGAGCTGGGGAACGGCAGTACCATCTGAGCCGGTCTAGAATTGCCCTCAGTAACACTCATCAGCGAAATGCGAAAGAAAATTTTTACCTAGAGATCCCTCTGGACGAGTGCGCTCGACGACGATTCCAATCGTGTTGGCAAAACGAACAGGATTGTGCGGTGTGTTCGCTACTCGCCATTAGTTTCATGGGTCCTTGAGAAACGGAAACGGAAGCACCTGGTAACAAGAACATCTCGCCCTCTTCGATATGGATATCCTTGAACTCCCCGTCATCTACAACTCGTAATAACATTCCACCTTTATACTGGTAGAACCATTCCTGTTTCGATGGCCGTCAGATGTCGGATGCATTCTGGCTGGAGTTTGGCGCCCAACCTCGGTCTCGTTGACGTGGTAATCATTTCTTTCGTTGGGTCCCCCGACAGCCATAATCACATAGTCTCCACCTCTATACATACAAAAGTTGTTCACGGGAGGCTGCAAGAGATGTGTGTTCTCTTTCAACCATTTCGGGAAGTTAAGCGGCTGGGCGAGGGGCATCGGTGGGGCTTGTAGTGGACACAGGTGGGAGAAGAATAAAGAACGCCAGTAGTCTGTGCACTTTTATAACTGTTACCCGTGTTCAAACACTCCCAACATCACCACTACCATCTGATGATATGCTAATTCTTTCATCATTATCTTATCGGTCAGCTGAAACTCCTTGGCCTTAATGAGTTTCCGAGCACGTGATGGCAGGGAGGGAATCACGTGGAGAGAACACACGTTGTGGCCCAAGGTCAAATTTGGGTTTCGCTTCCCCGATTCGACACCACACACACGCACCCCTTTGTGCTCGTCAGACCCCCCGTCTGAATCCTCATGGCAGCCGAATCTCGACATTAGCTCAACCACTGATAACAGAACACGTTGACGGGTCCTATCGCTTTTTGTTTTCTTGCCAACTGGGACTTTCGAAGATGGTTTCTACAGCATCGACTGCTGCTCAGGCTAGTGAGATGGAGAAGAAGAGGAAGCAGACGTTGGAGAGGGCGAAGGCTAATCATGTCAGTGTGTTGTGCTTTTTGCTTTTGGGAGTTGAGATGTTGATGGCGTTTGGCGATCTACATTATCTAGCTCTCGAGACAGTTGCAGATGCGGTTGCAGTATGCGAGATTGAAAGTTGAGCATGGTTGGGTGTGTGTTTTGTTTTTGATCCGTAACTCATATTAACGCTGATGGTTCTGTGTACAGCAAAGACAGAATCTTAACGAAGTGGAAAATCTCTACTTCCACCACTCGCACCAACGAGGGCCAAAGCCATACCTAGCGTCATCCACTTTCCCAGCCGCTACCCAAAACGACACTTTTGCCTCCTCGTCATCCAAGTTTTCTGATTCATCATATAAATCATGGCTCAACTCCCTAAGCCGATCTTCTACCTTGGACACCGTTCTGGACGGCTCGAGCCAAGAAAACAGTTCAGGCGGGGATAGCCTTGTTATAGGGGCACCAACACCTGCAGGGCCTCCATTTCAGACTTCGCTCGGCCCGCAGAACATGTTGAACGTCCCTTCAATCCTGCTCACGTCGGCTGAGACCAGTTCCTCTCAAGTATCACAAAGCTCGAATACGCTCGCCCAAACGCCGAAGGAGAATCTCCAATTTACATCCTCTTCTCAGAACGGACATACCGCTGCCGATAGCTCCACAGTATCTAATCTCTCCACCCAGGCTGCTTCTGGTGTCTCCACCTCCCTCCCAGCGAACAACACATCTGTATCCGCCCTACCACAACAACCTGCTCAACTTCTGACGTCGTTACCGTTCACCAATGGGAGCCCTAGCCCCACCCCAGTTTCTGCTGCATCAACCCCAGTGTCCGCCTCCAAAACAAAGAAACCTCCCTTGGGTCATAGGAACGCGACATCACTGACGGCGAAAGATATGTTGAACTTCAATTCTACGTCCTTGACGTACGATTCATTCTGGTCTGGACTTCAGTCCAAGTCTTACCCTACGCTGAAAAATGGAGCTTCGCCAATGGGGCCAGGGACGTCTACAGGGAGTTTTTCTAATATGACGACTGCGAATACTGCGAATGTATCGGCGCCTAATCAACCATCTGCACAAAATCCTGCGTCAACGTTAATACCGCCGTCGACACCTTCCTTCCCATCAGCCGTCTCATACTCTCAAACCTTATCTACATCTGGATTGACCACACCTTCAACTACGCCCACACCAACATCGTCACTACCTTCACTACCAACGACATCAACACCAGCACCAGTACCCATCCTCCCAGCCACTTCCGCGCCTCAAGCACAAGTCGAAATGCAAGTGCAAAACAGACCCTTTACTGATTACATTGCCGCTTGGAGCTTTGGAGCCTCCGCACAGCAACCAGGCATTCCCACGAATTTGATACCGGCTTCTCTTCTTGCCAATCCTGCTGCCTTTCCATTTCTCGCGAACTTAAGTGCGTCGTATGTCAATGCCGGTGGGGGACAAAATCATGCGCCAGGCATCGGTGGTGTTGGTGTGAACGCGGATGGTGCAAGTCCGGGAACGACGAATCCAGTGGCTCCAGCGGGTGTACCTGTATCTACGCCCGCACCTGCACCACCTGTCGTGTCGGCGTTCGTTGGGCAGCAGGAGAGTTGATTGTTGATCTTGTGATCTGCGTTTGTTTTTATCGTGGATGACAGTGTGAGGAAAATGGTATTTGTGTCATGGTGTTTATTTGCCCTGCTTAATTTTCATATTAGCCCTCGAGTCTTGTTTTAAAGCAATATCGGTATATATCAAGAATTCTAGTAATATAACTCGCATGGGTGGAAGATTGAAACGTGTTTGTCATTTTGGCTCCTCTCCATTGAGGTATACTCTGCTTGTCCCCATCGCTAAGGTTTTCGCCATTCACTTTGTACAGCCTGAGGGGTAGCATCCGCGGATGCGATGCGTTGTAAGTCATCGTTCTTCCCTTCTCCCGACACCGACTGGATTTTTAGATGATTAATTCTCAATTGCGAGTTTCAACTAGAGAGTGGCTTATGGTTGAGAGAGTCTGGACATTCGAAGAATACAGTGAAACTTATGTGGTAAATGACCACTTCTGAATCGGCTCATCCGAGTGAATCTGACTAGATCTGACTGCTGATAAATTTCTCTTGTTCATGGACACTCTCCTTGCCAGGTTGTGAGATAGGTTACGAGCAATCCGTGACGTCATATCGAGTCGCGCAACGACACTAAACGCTACCTTGCATGCACACATCCTCTGATTACCTCCCTTCAGTCCTTCGCTATATTCAACCAGTTTGTCGCCGATCTGACCGCGCCTCCTCTGACCTGCTGGATTACAGCATGTCCTTTCTGACCATTTTCCTGGTCTCCAATCCCACATTCACAAAGGGAAGCCTTACGCCATGCGTCGATGAAGTAATGTCAAAAGAAATCCCCAGAAGATGTACTGGGGCGCTGAATGTCATAGGTTACGGGAATATCAAGGGCTGCTTGAGGCTATTACCTCGACTAAAGACTTGGCGTCTTCCAGTTAGGTTGACTCCGTTGGATGTGATTCGAATGAGTGCTAGGCACGAGCGCCAACTGCGCCCGAATCTCCCCAAACCCCGTGCCACTCCGACTTCTTAGTTCACGGGAAGCACCGATTAAAAGAAGCTGCCTCAGGCTCGATTCGCAGGCGCTGTCTGGGACATTGACTCCAGAGTTGGTAAAGGTCCTCATACTGTTTGTACGGACCTTGTACAAGGTCCTGAGGCATGCACGCCATCGCGACTTGAATTGGTTTCCACCGAAACCAGGACGCTACTTGCTGAACGGGGGATAGATTCTCATGGAAAAGCTAATGACTACGACAAGTGCAAAGAGACCTCCAAGAGAAGCAACCGTTGAGCCTAGAGACGCCAGCGCATTCTGCATTGCAAGCCCAGAGGATGGGCCGCTATTGAATCTCAGCTGAATATCGTGTATCAGGAAAGTCCAGGTGAAACGGATGCGAGCGTGTGTCCTTGATCAATGCTCAACATTCTTCCTGCTCTACCAACCTCAAGCATGACGTCGTTCGGATCCTGTCCCAGCAGCCTGGCGTATTGAGTCAGCGGAACGTAATGAATTCCTCGTATTGTGTTTGCCACGGAGATTGTAAGTTATTACGGCGGCACTCCACATCGGCAAAGATTCCTATTGTTCTCTTGCTCTCGAAGAGCCGGCTCGTAGCACAGCGCTTATACCGTGGGGTAAAGAACCCGTGAGAGAGCGGGAAGCCAGAATCTGAAAGCATCATTTGCACTAAACCTCGTGCCAACAATCAAACCTCCGATTCGAATAAATTCTGACCTTCAACAAGCCGGTGGCGCTATCCACTACTCACTGGTGGGACCTCAAGCTCGACTGCCTCGAATAAAGTGAACCTATATAATCCTTTAGGCCGTTCCAAATTGCCTTAGGTATTCATCATGGTCTCGTTTTCCCGTCTTCTTGTACTCTCGGCTGGTTGCCTCCTTGTCGTGCGGTGGCTGGACACGTATGTCCGCGAACGCAGAGCAAACCCAAATCGCCTTCCATTGCCTCCCGGACCGAAGGGATACCCTATCATCGGGAACCTTTTCGACCTTCCTCTCCATAAACCATGGCTTGTGTATAACCAATGGTTCAAGACATACGGTCAGTGCTACCGCTATCTCAGGCCTTGAGGTTGTCTCATCGGCTAACCCACAGGCGATATGATTTACCTCAACGTTCTGGGACGTGGCTTCTTGATCTTGGGAAGCCTGGAGAAGTCATATGACATTTTCGAGAAACGTTCGAACAATTACTCTGATCGCCCACCCATGCCTATGATCGTTGACCTGTAAGTCATCCGTGCATTGCACATTGACACCCATTGCACATTGACATCCATTGCACATTGACATCCATTGCACATTGACATCCATTGCACATTGACATCCATTGAAGCCTTGCATTCCTAGCATGGGGTGGGACTTCAACTTATCATTGATGCCTTATGGTTCATGGTGGCGCCGCCATCGTCGTACATTCCACGACCATTTCAACTCAAACGTAGTGAGCAGATATAGGCCCACTCAGCTTTCCAGTGCCCGCGCCTTCCTCCGAAATCTCCTCGAGTCCCCTGATGAATTTATGAGCATCATTCGCCTGTAAGTAAAAACAAGGCCGAGTTACGTGCCCATAAAGTGATACCATGACATAGGACGTTTGCGACAACGATCATGAAAGTCTCGTACGGTATTACGGTCAAGGACTGGGACAATAAATACGTCAAGAACGCTGAGGAGGCCCTCCAAGGTATTTCCGAAGCAGCAACCCCAGGACGCTTCCTTGTCGATGTGTTTCCAATAATGAAATACATCCCGAGTTGGCTCCCGGGTGCCGGTTGGAAGCGCAAAGCTAAACCCTAAACTATAAGGTGTTCAATGAACCATTTGAGCTAGTCAAAGCGCAGATGGTGAGAGTTATTTCAACTGCCTTTGTCCTTATGCCTTAGTGCCTTCACAGAAGGAAGGAAAGGCTATTCCCTCGATCTGTACCCAACTAATTGAAAGTTTACCTGAAGAGGGACACCCTGATCGGGTGGAAGAGGAAGCGATTGCTAGGCATACGTGTGCTGTGGCATATTCTGGTTAGTGCTTTTTCAAACTGCTCGAACCTTCAAAGGCTCATCTATATTGTAGGTGGAGCTGACACTGTAAACGCCTTCCCCTGTAATTCACTCAATTCTTGCTGTTGAGGAATTAATCAGCATCACGCTTACGCATATACTTGCCACCGGCAGAACATGCTGAATCCTCGACGTATGTGCTCTGCATTGACAGAGCAAATGTATTTTTGGAATCCCCCATAGCTTCGTGCTATGATATGTTTCTATTATTAGATATACAACACTTGCATAGACATACAGCTTGTGGTAGTATTACTCATATCCTCATGGATTATGACTAGTAGAAACATTCCATACTTCTTATGACTCCTGTAGTATACGGTAGAGTCATGTTCCTTCTATTATTGGACTTTACATGTAATTCCTTCATGTTATATGCGCGTATGCCTTATGTTTTCTTACTCATGCATGTATTATACCCTTTGCCCAGTGTAGCTACTCTCTATGGTATTTAAACCTCTTTGTAGTAGCATACTTACTTTACTGGAGTTTTACATTCCTCGTCTACTTGACTACTAAGCTACACTCTTAAACATTCCTCGCTATCATCAATTCGGTATCCCTTTCTCTGGTCGTCTCGAAGATCTACCTCTACCATTTCCAGACTATATCTTCTCGGATTGTGAGTAACTGGTTTACTCTCCACTGATGCTATGCTTGTGTAGCAGCAACCTTCGTTCTCTTCTCATCAGGTTATGGGCCCCAAGACTCTCCTTTCGAGGATTCTCTCCTATTAATTTAGGATTGAGATAAAGACGTCTTGGGATAACTACCTGATCGTTATCTGTATTATTGCATTATACTGATACCCCATATTATTGGCTTTTAGTTGAACATCTTACTGCCAATTTTTTTGATACATCAGAAATGGCATCGGCTATCGCTACTTCTACCCTTCCTAAACTTGAAGGCCCCTCTAACTACAAGTTCTGGGCTCACCGTCTTCAAGGAGCTCTTTCCTTGATTAGTGTTACAGGTTCCACTGAGTCGGGCTGGACCCTGACCAAAGGAACTTGTTATGAATATTACTGACACTGAGGTCACTGAGGAGACCGAAGACCCCAAAGAGCAGAACTACGAAGACTGGGAGTTGATGAAACACATGATGGTCAGCCTCTGGCAGGAAACCACAGAGTTGCGACAGACAATTGATTGGGAAATGTGTGAAAGAGTGGACGAAGCGTGTCGCTACCACGGAGTGTATTTTCCATGTGACGACAACTTGTGATCGAATGCTGAACTTACCACTTCCTTTCTTAAACACTTTCTATATTTGGACCAGGTACCAGTTTCGTCTTCGCTGACATATTTATGCTCACATCAATTATGTTCACCTCTGCAGACTTTCACCCTATGACATATGCACTCCTCTTACACCCTATGCCCATATGCCTTATGCTTTCCTTCTATGTAGTGCTTTCCCAGATTTGGTTGTCTATGTTACTATTGATCTACTTCCTTTAGTAGCAATAGGACTTGTATATGTACACTGCTTGGACATGTAGATTAGCAAGTCTAATCTTTATGCTGTGTTACTTCTCTTTACATTGTGTTACCTCCTCTTGGTACTTGAATAAGACCTTGAGCATCAGTAGCCCGTAAAGTCTACAACCCTTCGCCCTTGTGGTCAGCTTTTCCCTCTCAGGCTTCTTGTCAATGTCTTGTCCTACAGAGAGTGCAATCTACTATGAGTTCACTGCCTAGAGACAATGTGAACAGCCACCTGAGGTTAAACAGAGCAGCTCCTACAGACCTGTATAGGACTAGGACCTCTGCTCATCTCACTTACAAGGATAGGCCCCGATTTAGGTGTCACTCGGCCAAAGAAGGAACCTTGTAACATCAAGATTAGACTTCCCTTGTGTGCCAATCCCATGTTGTAACCTTTCCCCGACTACTGTTCTCATTGCTTCACACTGTGCAAGTAGTCATCCTGAGGTTCTCATTGCTTTGCACTGTGCCATCAGGACGTTGTTAGCTCTCATTGCTTCGTGCTGTGCTTAAACGACACCAAAACCCCCTTTTCCTTCTTGACTATAATTTGCCCACTCGTTGTTTGGTGGTCTGGCAAGGAAGCCTGTAATACGCCCACTCAACACTTGGTGGTCTGTCAGAAGAAGACCCTCTGACTGTAAATCACGTTGACGTTTGTCAAGGTGAAGTGTTCTCGATCGACAGAAATTGAACAGAAGTGTTCTCAATTGACAGAAATTGAACAGAAGTGTTCTCAATTGACAGAAATTGAACAGAAGTGTTCTCGATCAACAGAAATTAAACAGAAGCGTTCTCGATTGACAGAAATTGAACAGAAGTGTTCTCGATCAACAGAAATTGATGGAAGTTCTCAATTATCTGAAATCGACGACCCTCAGCCATATGCCCCTCAATCTATTTATTCTACCTCATCCTCTACCTGGAATTCTTCACAGGACAATACCTCTATATTCTCCTTAATCCCTCCAAGCCTCCGATGCCTCAGTCTCCACTCAGAACAAATACAGGAACTGATTCAAGCCCTTGTCAAGAGGAACCTTGAATGTCCTTCCACTCCCCCATTCCCATCACCATTTCGGGAGAAGCAGCTGCCTTGCTGGAAAGAGTTAGAACCCAAGATTCTGACAACAGTGACGAAACAGCCCAACAATCAGCATCCCCTGTCTCACCCATCGTATCTCTGGCCAGAACAAGACCTCCAAGAAGAGTTAGATCTCTCAACCTCGATGAAGTTGCCCCTTGGGAGCCACAGCTTACTGCCAATATCAGAGGAAGAAGAGAAGCAGCTAGAGAACAAAGACAGCAAATGTCGACCACTGTCATTGTCCCACCCGCTGTTGTACAACCACCTCAGCAACTCACTCAATCTCCAAGTGCAGCCTCAATTCCACCCCCCTACCAGCAACAACCACCACAACACCCTACTCCCGCTCCCCAACAACCA
>JAEUWR010000784.1:0-13276 GCA_018524895.1 Podaxis sp. C-F-101400
CTTCCAGAAACATGGCCTTTTGTGGTATTTAGTACATTTTGATGTATATATTGACTGTTTTTGGTATATATAGTTTTAGCCTTTTTGCTGATGCAGGCTGGTGGTATCAACGGGGAATTCAAATAGTTCGAAAAACATTTTCCACAGTGGAGAGTCAAGGAGTTGCATAGCATATGCCTTCGGGTTATGCTCGCAATCAGAAGAGCAATGACCATAGAACTTTGGGCATAATTCCTTTGAGCAAGCATTTCATGAATGTCTGGTCTGTAATGTCCCTCAACCAGTTTAACCAAAGCTGGAGTGCCTGATAAAGAAGCTGCAAACATGCGATTTGTTGTTGTGCGTCGAAGGGGGACCTCAAAGGTGAGATGCAAGCCTTGGGGGAAGGAGGGGGCAAAACTCCAATCTGTGTATACTCAAGGTGTTCCAGGCAGGAAGGATGATGTCTTCCCACATTTTACCAGCCTAAAGCCCCAATGTTAGAATAGGCATAAAGGATCATTGGACACACACCGTTTTAGGCTGATGATGCCCTGCAATAAATTGTAAAGAACTTGGGCAACTTTCCCCTCTATGTTAAAGTCAGCCATCAGTTCCACCATGAGTTCTTTCAATGTAAATGGCTGTACAATAATGTTATGGCCATCAAAAAATCCTCCAGAAACCATGAGATCAGTTCCTGTCCAATGCCAGGATAAATGAGCACCAATTTCAATATCGACACAGACCAACGCACCGGCAACAGAAACCAAGAAAGCCAGTGCTCCCTGTCTTAAGAACCTCACCCCTCATTTCCAGGCTTTTCTCGTCTCTTTTGCAAGCACACTTTCATTATTGCCATTGTTGCCCTTGCCACTGGCTTTGTCTTCTCCACCATACTTCGAACTCAAGTGATTCACAGCAATATCGTTGTCTTGCACTAGTTGTATATAAGGGCCACTGCCTGACCCTGGTTCTGCCTTCACCTCCCACAATGCGAGCACAAGATCACCCTTCACCAAAGCACCATGCACTGTAGCTGAGGTGTTCTTGTTGAATGAACTTAGGTGATACTGTTCCCAGAAATCCACCCCATAGGGTTCCTTGGTGCTGTTGAAAAAGGCATTTGCTCGGATCGCCTCTGAGGGGATCAGCCATCGAATCACACAACCTCCTAGCTGCTTCTCTGGCCATGTGTGCATCGCTTGCTGTCCCATCTCCTTTTGGAACCTGCACCAAGTAATTCCTTCTGAAACCATGAAAGACACGATGCAACAAAAGAAGCAATAGACCATTGGCTGTCTGTGGCTGGCTGCACAGGAGAACATTGTTGGGCCAGGCATAGGGAGAAGGTGGCAGAACAGGAGGGGCTATCCTGGGCTGAAGGACTGTGCAGAAAGACTCGAATCAGGAGTTCTAAAAGGCCCAGGGATATTCTGCGGTTTTGTTGTGAACCTCAGAAATTCAAAGGACTCAACAACTGCGACTGGCCTTGATTGAGGACTGGTAAATGCACACGGAATGCCATTTTCTCTGCCATAGACCAGGTTCTTTGAGGATCTTCCTTAGCCAGTGATGCCAGTATTTCCCACTGCACCAAGATCGACGTGAAGTGCTGAGTGCCATCAGCACCATTCAACTTGTCCTTCATGGCAGATATGAGCTTAAGGGTAGCGTCAGCGGCAGAAATAATAGAACTGTCAAGGTCCTGGTCCTCCTTCTGCCTCTTGTTGGGCATGCATGGGCTGTTATTGCTTGATTGTTTCCTCAAGATGGCCAACAGTGGGTTGTTGTTACAAGGTTTCTTCTTTGGCTAAGCGACACCTAAGTCAGAGCCTATCCTTGTAAGTGAGACGAGCAGAGGTCCTTGTCCTATACAGGTCTAGAGGAGCTGCTCTGTTTAACCTCAGGTGGCTGTTCACGTTGTCTCTAGGCAGCGAACTCGTAGTCGATCACACTCTCCATAAGACAAGACATTGACGAGAAGCCAGAGAGGAGAAAGCTCAATCCACAAGGGCAAAGAGTTGTAGACTTTACGGGCTACTGATACTCAAGGTCTTATTCAAGCACCAAGAGGAGGTAACACAATGTAAAGATTAGACTTGCTAATCTACAGAGTCCAAGCGGCGTACATATACAAGTCCTATGACTACTTTAGGAAGTAGATCAATAGTAACATAGAGGGTGAAATATAGAGGGGAAGCATACAAAAGGGAAAGCATACGGCATAGGGCATAGGGTACAAAGGGGAGTGCATATGTCATAGGATGAAAGTCTGCAGGCGCGAACATAATTGATGCGGACATAAATATGACAGAAGAGACAGAACTGATACCTGGTCCAAATATAGAAAGTGTCTAGTAAAGGAAGTAGTAAGTTTGGCGTTCAATCACAAGTTGTCATCGCATGGGAAGTATACTCTGTGGTATCGACACGCTTTGTCTACCTTTTCACATATTTCCCAATCGATCGCCTGTTGCAACTCCGTGGTTTCCTGCCAGAGGCTGACCATCATGTGCTTCATCAAATCCCATTCTTCGTAGCTTTGCTCTTCGGGGTTCTCGGACTCCTTGGTGGTCTCAGCATCTGCAATATTCATAACATGATCCCTTTCGTAAAGTCGAGTGTCCTCACTTGACTCAATGACTCCCAGTAACGTTTTCATCATCATAAGGATATTCATGCATTCCCTCTCCTGTGTTGTCCATGACACTTCAGAGGGCGCATTCGATTGATCGAGCTGACTGTTGTCAAGGGCGAATGCATCAGTTGGAGGCTCTGGGGACAATGGAGGTATTGATGGCAGTTCAGGAGAGGCATGGAGGAGATCTGTCATGGCGTTCATCAGCAAATCTAGGTCCTCAGATGTTATTGGGTGTGGTGAGGCCTGCCCGAAGGAGAGTGTGACATTGGTGGCAGTGTGGATGAACGGGCGAAGGAGTTCTTGAGTCTCCTGATGATTGAGATTGAGTTGTAGAGGAGGAGGGAGCTGGTACAGGGAGAGCTGGGGAATGAGCATTCTGGGATCAATGGTCTGTGGGAGCAAAAATTCCTCATCTGTTATCCTGGTGCCCGGTAGTGGTGGAGTGGTCAGCAAGTCTGGCCATGGTGAGTTGGGCTTGGTCGGTGAGGATTCTGGCATAGTGGAATGGTGGGCGGGTTCTGATGGGATTGAGAAAACAATACTTCTGGTAGTGCCTGGGGGCGTAGTGGTGGCAGAAGGGGCAGTAGTATCTCTGGCATTGATCCGCCCTATGACCCACATTGCTACATTGATAGCAGGTGGCGCGTTGGTCGGATAGGGTGAGGATAGGGCTGTCAGTGACAACAGGTTCTGAATCTCCAGAAGTTCTTGTTTCGGTGTGTTGTCTATCCACATCATGAAGTTGCTCGGGTACTGAAGGGGTTCTTTGGTTCTGTTGGGGTGAGGGGTTGCGAGTAACATTGCCAGATCTAAGTCCAATTTGTGGGTGGAGAAAAGCAGATACATCCTCTCACACTTGCAAAATCATGTTGTGGGCACCTTGGAGGTATCGTCTTTCCTGATCAAGTCCTGGCAAGTCAATAACCTGAGTAAAGCAGGCATTGACTTCGTCGGCCAGTCTGGTTGCATGGAGCTGGCAATGTAACGCATTAAACCAAGTCGACCTGAAAGAGTCGAATACTTCAGTTGGTTGACCACTGCGCTCAAGAGTGGTCCTTGCTCAGGAAAAGGTATCTTCATATAGAGAGTCGAGTCGTACGGTGGCAGAAAGAGCGGCATCGCCTGCTTCTTGTAGGGCACTAGATGAAAGGGCTCGCCTTTGGGCACTTTGTGCTTCATATAGTTGGAACGCCTCGGATATTTGGCGCCTGACTTCGGCGATGTCAGTGATTTGTCTTTGCTGCTCTTCATAACGAAGGGACTCAGGGGTAGACTGACGGCTCAGGTCAGGTGTTGGCTCGTGGGTGAGAGGAGTGGGTGGTGCTGAGATGAGAGTTTGTGATGAGGCTTGGGTGAAAGAGGTAACAGAAGTGGGAGTGGTCAATTGATTAGTGGTCGGAGGAGTGGTAGAAGTGGTAGACATTCGAGTGAATTGGGTTTCAGCTGAGGTTGTGTCGTAGTTTATAAGCGTCGAGGAGGGTCTTGGAATTGCGCAGGTCTGTCGAATTTTGCCATGTTCATTCCGAATCTGGGTATCCCTTCCAATGCACTAGGAACTCCAATCCTCATCTTCTGGTGTGACGGTGCGCCACTATGGCTTTGACTTCCCATTCTTCCTCTCCTTGGATGAGGTCAGGCGGGGGTCTTGAGAAGTGTTTGCCATAAATGTCATTTTTGGTGACAGGATAGAGGTATTGAATGTGGAAGACATTGTGTATCTTCCAGCTCTTCGGAAGAGATAACTCGTAGGATACATTTCTGTGTTTCCTGATGACAGCGAATGGTCCTAGTCGACAGGCGGCGATCTTCCTTGATGCAACCTGAATTGGTAGATTTCGAGTGTCAAGCCAAACTTTCTGGCCTGGTTCTATTTTCGGTACTGTGCGCATTTGTGTCTGTTCTGTCATAATTTTGTGTGAAGTCTCATGTGCTATTTTTGTGGCTTCTCGGATATTGATAATCCAATTCATTCTGTCTTCGGCAGATGGGGAGTTTGTCAGTGCTAGCTTGGTTGGGAAGGCTTTGAGTGGGTGGCCATACATGAGTTCAAATGGTGTCTGCTGGTGATTGGTGTGTGTTCTGGAGTTGTGGGAGAACTCGACTAAAGGGAGGTGTTCGGGCCATGTGTGAGGGTTTTGAGTGCAATAAGCCGATAGGTACATCTCGATTTCTTGATTAAACCATTCGGTTGATCCATCCGATTGGGGGTGATAAGCAGTGGAGGGGGCGTGATCGATGCTCAGCTTCTTGAACATAGCTTGTATCAATTTAGCCATGAATTGGGGATCTCTGTCCGAAATGATTTTGTCAGGTATTCCTGTGCGAATGAACACATGCTTGATCAAGATGTCTGTGATTTGATTGGTGGTGGCAGATTTTGACGTGGGTACTATGATTATCCCTTTCATAAGACTGTGGTCCACCATGGACAATATTGCATCATAGCCATTGGATTCGGGAAGGTCTGTGATGAGGTCCATGGACATCTGGTTGAAAGGCCATGATGATTGGGGTCCAGGGATCGGTTGAAGAGGAGGTTTCAGGGGATGTCTGTTGATTTTGTATTGTTGGCAGGTAGGGCATCCTTTCACGTAGTTTGTGACATATGCACGAATGCCAGGCCAAGTGACATATTCCTGCAGTTTCCTGAGGGTTTCAGCGATTCCAGGGTGTCCCGCAGCTGGTGCATCATGTACACACTGCAATAAGCACTTCTTAAGTGCAGAGTCCATGGGGAGTTGGATATGGCCTTCTTGATCCAATTCTATGGTTCCGTCTTTCCTTCTTTGAGCTTCTTTTTCATCATCCAGATCTACAATGTTGATTTTGTTGTTTTCTCCTGAGTTAACCAATTTCGCATTAGCGTTGGTGAAATCACTAGTTTGGAACTTCTCTAGTGGGATGGCTGCCTTCATTGTTTTGAGTTCCATGTCCTTACTTGTTGAGGCGTAGTCTGGTCTTCTAGACAAAGCATCGGCAGCGCAGTTCTTGGATCCAGGAATATGGCGAATCTTGATTTTATGGGTGCTGATCACAGCGGACCATCGGATGGTTCGTCTTGATAGCTTTGATGGTTTGGCCCAATGAATGATGTTGTCATGATCCATCCATATTATGGTTTCATAGGGTGATCTGTCGATGTAATGACGCCATTCTTGTAATGCACAGATGATGGCTAGGAATTCTTGTTCCAATGCATGATAGTTCCATTTGGCTGGGGAGAATGGTTTGGAGTAATAGAAGCATGGATGTAGCACACCATTTGAGTCTTTCTGGAGGAGTACTGCTCCAGAAGCGTAGGTGGATGCGTCAGTTTGAATTTCGAAGGGCTTTCTTGGGTCGGGGGTAATTAATACAGGTTCTTCCAGGAACCGTTGCTTTAATTTTCTAAATGCATCGTTAGCTTCTTTTGTCCATTTGAAAGGAGTGTTGGACTTCTTCAAGAGTGCGTTCAAGGGTAAGGACAGGTGGGCGTAGTGCTTGATGAATTTGCGATAGAAATTGCAGAACCCAATGAATTTCCACACGTCTTGTACTGTTTTGGGTGTTGGCCAATCGGCTATTCCTTTGAGTTTGGTGGGGTCCATTTTGACTTTGTTGGGGGAGATGATGAAGCCGAGATAAGTGAGGGTGGTTTTCTCGAACTCACATTTCTCCAGTTTGAGGTAGAGGTCGTGTTTCCGTAGGATTTTGAACACTTCTTGAGTCGTTTTCTGAAGCTCGGTTTTGGTAGGAGCGTGGATAAGGATATCGTCCATGTAGACAATAACTTTGTTTTGCACAATGAGGGGGGCAAGGATGGTGTCCATCATGTTTTGGAACGTCACCGGGCTATTGCACATTCCGAAAAACATAACGGTTGGTTCAAATAATCCTCGATGGGTGCAAAAAGCTCCTTTCCATCAATCTTCTTCTTTGATTCAGACATTGTTGTATCTGAGTCAGACATCGAGTGTGGTGAAGTATTTCGATCCTCGGAGTTTGTCAAGTATGGATTGGATCAAGGGAATAGGATAACTGTTTTTGATTGTGTGATTGTTGAGATAGCGGTAGTCCTGACAGGGCCTGAGCTTTCCATCTTTCTTTGATACAAAGAAGAACGGTGAGGCCATGGGAGATTTCGAGGGTCTGATATATCCTTTTGCAAGATTTTCTTCAAGGAACTTGTCAAGCTCCTTTTCCTCTGTGAGCGAGAGTTTGTAGGAGGGAAAAGCCTTTGGAACAAAGGATTCCTTTGTTTCAATCCTATGGTCCCATTGTCGTTCAGGGGGAAATCTTTCGCTTTTCTTTTGAGAGAAAAGGTCCAGATATTCGTGGAATTCTTTTGGGACTATCTTGGCAGGGTCAGTTTCCTTCTTCTGTTCTGTCGCTTGGGCAAGTATTTGGGAATAGGAGGTTTTGGCATTGATTTCAGTGAAGTTTTCCTCAGAGAAGTCTTCTTCAAGCTCGTTCACGTAAACGTCAAAAAGAGTGTCGTCAATTATTGAAGAGAGCGTGGTATTTTCAGTGAGTTTTCTCCAGGAGAGTGTTCGTTTTGTCCAGTCAATGTTGGGATTATATTGGGTGAGCCAGGGGATTCCCAAGATTATTCTAGGTCGTCCTAGATTAATCACCTGCAAATTCATTTTCATTTGTTTCCCATAGATTGTGAAATCAAGGGTGACAAAATGAGTGATTTGCTTATCTGAGTTAAGGGATCCGTCTGCGTTCCTGACTTTGATTGGCTTCTTCAGTGGGGTCTTCTTCGAGTGCCAATTCTCAACTAATCGATAGTCGATGAAGTCTCATCCTGCTCCTGAATCTATCAGTGCGAGGGTTTCCACAGATTTTTCAGAGAGATGCATGGTGGTAGGGCAATAAAAGGTGTTGGATTGATGGGTCTTTAAAAACAATTTGAGGCCGATACTTCATTTTGAAAGGAAGAAAGGGGCATAACTTCGTCCTTTGGATGAGGGTAGGAATTGGAAACCAGTCTGTTAGAAAATAAAGAGGGAAGGTTGTTCTCTGGTGCATCTTTCTTTTCTCTCGACAATCTAGACATGGAGGCTAGTCATCTGAGGCAAAATCCTGTATCTCCCTTGCTTGAGCACTGGTAGAGTTCGAAAACTCCATGAAGATTTCGGCAACTTCTTCATCGTCGCCTATCTCCTGAATAATCTCGTTGATTCTTGCAAAGGCTTGCTTTTGTTTCTGCTGTTTCTCCTTGTCTCAGGGAATTTTAGGGGGTACGGGTGGCTTATGCTTGGAAACCTTTGCTTGGGCATTCCGTGGTAGAGCTCGTGTCAGGTTCGACGAGGTGGGTTTCTTTGGACATTCTCGAGCGAAATGTCCCATCGTTCTGCAATTGAAACATTTGCCCTGCTTGAGGTCATTGTGCATTTTAGGGGTGAGGATGTTCTGTAGAAATGTCTCCAGAATGTCATGGCTTTCCTCCATTTCGTTAACTTCTTCCTTGGAATCTTCTTCCATAGGGTAGTTTTCCTGAGTGCGATTTCAGAGAGTGCCAACACCAGATTATCGACATCCATGGCATACAGATCTTTATATGCCTGGCTTTGTGACCAACTCGTATTATTGGATGCCTTCTTTTTCGGTTGGGGAAAAGCTCGATTGGTTCATTCTTGGGTGTGGCTTGCACGATAGTTGTTCTCCATTTGATGTTGTTCCTCTGCTGCTCTCACTGCTTCAAACCAGATGTTGATGTTGGGGCCTGGTCTGAGAGCAATAGTTTTAAGGCCGATTTCGAAGTCAAGGCCTTCTCAGAAGCAATAGATGAGTTCTTGTGGGTTGACCATTCCTGCTTGGGTGGCAAGAACTTTGAACTCAGAGATGTACTGGTCCACTGGTCTTCGCTTTTGCTTGAGAGCGTGGAGTCGTCTGAGGGCGTCTTCTGTGTAGTTGTAAGGGAGGAAGACTCTATTGAGCTCGTCTTGGAAAGCATTGAACGTTCCGAGGTGTAATACTCCATTGAAGTTGTGCTGGTGGAGATATTCTGTTTTCCATGGTTCTGCTGCTCCTCCAATGTAGTAGAGCATGAATATGATGGCATCGTGGTTGGTAGGGAATTTATGCTGGTTGGCGATAATGTACAAGGTGCATTGCTGCTTCCATGCCAGGTATTTTCTCGGGTCACCATCATATAACAGTGGCGCTTCATACTTAGGGGTGGAAGGGGCAGTAGGCATTTGTGCTTGTTGGGGAAAACCAAAGCCTAGTGGAGGTGCTCCTGGTTGTCCTGGTCCTGGGGGCAGTGCTCCTGGTGGTGGTGGAGGTGGTGCTCCTGGTGGTCCTGATGGCAGATTTGGGTTTGGTTGTGGTGGTCCTCCAGGTTGAGGTGGTCCAGGAGGTGGGTTAGGACTTCCTGTTTGCGGTGGGTTTGCTGGTTGAGCTGCTCCAGTCTGAGGTGAATTTCTCTGATTTCCTTGTGCAGTTCCAGTTGCCTGATGTCTGGAAATTGCGGGGTTGGTGAAGAGAGGCTGTTGGAAGAATCTCTGGTTCGGAGGGACAATATTACTTCCAAAGGCAAAGGTGGTGGCTTGGTTGACGGGGGCCGTGGAGTCCATTCTAGGAACTGGGGGTTGTAACTGTGGTGGTGGTTGTACTGGTTGTTGGGGAGTGGGAGTAGGGTGTTGTGGTGGTTGTTGCTGGTAGGGGGGTGGAATTGAGGCTGCACTTGGAGGTCGAGCGAGTTGCTGAGGTGATTGTACAACAGCGGGTGGGATAGTGACAGTGGTCGACATTTGCTGTCTTCGTTCTCTGGCTGCTTCTCTTCTTCCTCTAATATTGGCAGTAAGTCGTGGTTCCCAAGGGGCGACTTCGTCAAGGTTAAGAGATCTGACTCTTCTTGGAGGTCTTGTTCTAGTCAGAGATACAATAGGTGAGACTGGGGATGCTGATCATCAGGCTGTTTCGTCACTGCTGTTGGAGTCCTGGGTTCTAACTCATTCCAACAAGGTGGCTGCTTCTCCTGAAATGGTGATGGGAGTGGGGGAGTGGAAGGACATTCAAGGTTCCTCTTGACAAGGGCTTGAATTAATTCCTGTATTTGTTCTGGGTCGAGGTTGAGGTGTCGAAGACTCGGGGGAATTAAGGAGAATATAGAAATATTGTCCTGTGAGGTATTCCAGGTAGAGGATAAGGTAGAATAAATAGATTGAGGGTCGTATGGCTGAGGGTCATCGATTTCAGATGATTGAGAACTTCCATCGATTTCCATTGATCGAGAATGCTTCAGTTCGATTTCTGTCGATTGAGAACGCTTCGGTTCGATTTCTGTCAATCGAGAATGCTTCACCTTGACAAACGTTGATGCAATTTACAGTCAGAGGGTCTTCTTCTGACAGACCACCAAGCGTTGAGTGGGCGTATTACAGGCTTCCTTGCCAGACCACCAAACAATGAGTGGGCGAATTACAGTTGAGAAGGGAAGGGGGGTTTGGTGTCATTTAGGCACAGCGCGAAGCAATGAGAACCAACGACATCCCGATGGTACAGCGCGAAGCAATGAGAACCTTGGGGTGACTACTCACACAGCGCGAAGCAATGAGAATGGTAGTTGGGGAAGGAGGATTACAACGTGGGATTAGCACATGAGGGAAGTCTAATCTTGATGTTACAAGGTTTCTTCTTTGGCTAAGCGATGCCTAAGTTGGAGCCTATCCTTGTAAGTGAGACGAGCAGAGGTCCTTGTCCTATACAGGTCTAGAGGAGCTGCTCTGTTTAACCTCAGGTGGCTGTTCACGTTGTCTCTAGGCAGCGAACTTGTAGTCGATCGCACTCTCCGTAAGACAAGACGTTGACGAGAAGCCAGAGAGGAGAAAGCTCAATCCACAAGGGCAAAGAGTTGTAGACTTTACGGGCTACTGATACTCAAGGTCTTATTCAAGCACCAAGAGGAGGTAACACAACGTAAAGATTAGACTTGCTAATCTACAGAGTCCAAGCGGCGTACATATACAAGTCCTATGACTACTTTAGGAAGTAGATCAATAGTAACATAGAGGGCGAAATATAGAGGGGAAGCATACAAAAGGGAAAGCATATGGCATAGGGCATAGGGTACAAAGGGGAGTGCATATGTCATAGGATGAAAGTCTGCGGGCACGAACATAATTGATGCGGACATAAATATGACAGAAGAGACAGAACTGATACCTGGTCCAAATATAGAAAGTGTCTAGTAAAGGAAGTAGTAAGTTTGGCGTTCAATCACAAGTTGTCATCGCATGGGAAGTATACTCTGTGGTATTGACACGCTTCGTCTACCTTTTCGCATATTTCCCAATTGATCGCCTGTTGCAACTCCATGGTTTCCTGCCAGAGGCTGACCATCATGCACTTCATCAAATCCCATTCTTCGTAGCTTTGCTCTTCGGGATTCTTGGACTCCTCAGTGGTCTTGGCATCTGCAATATTCATAACAGTTGTTTCACGAGTGTTTCATGTGGACTTTGAACTCACAGGCCATTGCCAAACAAGCTCAAGCTGCCAATCTACCATAGTTGAAAGCTGAACTGAGAGCTCTTGGAGGACTCCAAATTGTCCCTATAAGTATCATATCTCTAACTCTCAGATTTTGGGGTTTTCTATCAATACTAGATTTTGGGTTGTCAACAATCTCAGACATTGCTCTGACAAAACAGTGTACCTATACATAGTGTTTGTTGCCACGAGGCATGCTGTCCTTGCATCCCGATGATCATCTGTCCCCCTCCCAGGATCTGTGTGCCAATCCTCCAACAAGGTTGAATAGATTTACACTCCAAAGCCTCAGAATTAATGCAACTTTTCTTTGACCTTGACTTCTTCTCCAAAAACAGGGCGGAAGCTACAAATTGCTCCTCCATATGGAATCGTGAAACCTGGCCAAGAAACCACTGTAGCAGGGGAGGGAATGCCAATCAGAAAAGAAGGATCTGTGAAGAAGAAGGGAGACTTAATTATCAAATGGGATGTTGTGTTCCCGAGCAGTCTGACCTTGACACAGAAGGAACTCATTCAGAAGGCACTGGTGCCAGCATAATACATGGGATGGCTGCCTGTAACATTGTATGCTTCACCTTCCCTGACTCTGCCAAGCAAGAGCGGGATGTGGAAGTGAGTTGTTTTGGTTCGGTTTGAGAGGGGGCAGGTTGATCTGTCGGCATCCAGGATTTTGGGAAGAGGTTGAGGGCTAGGGTGATGTGCCATGTGAATTTGCATGAACATTCTTGGGGGGTCCTGACAAACTTTGCAGATAGATATGCTTGTGCCTATACCCCTTTTGCTTGCATTATTTTCATCATTTTTCATTTGTGCACAGATTCTCATATTGTACTTTTTGTGGGTAATTCCATGTACATTGTATATTAATCACATCTGTGAAAGCTGAGAATGCGCTGCCGAAGCTGGAGGTGACAATATAAAGCCAAGGCTGGGTTGAGTTGATGTGAGTTTATTCAGGGGAATGGACTTGGGCATGGCAAGGAGAGGAGTAGGAGCAGGAAGGTTGGGATGGAGGATTGGGAGGGGTTGATGAGTGACTATTGCAGGGACCAGTATGGTCATGATGAGGAGGGGGATGGAGTGTATAGACTTGATGGGCTGAGTATGGATAGTGGGGATGAAGATTGTGAGAGGGGAAGGGGGGAAGGGAGAGGAGTTGTTATGGAATGCAATGAGCTGAAGTGGCTGGCAGGGGAGGGGTGGAAGCAGTTGTAGGTTATCTAGGTAATCCCTAATGATTTAGACTTGTTATGATTGGCTTCATGTATTATATATCACCTATGTTCTTTGGTGTAAATAGCTCTTCCACTCATCTAGCTGGTCTGCCAATGCATGAGGAGCTTTTTGTGCCTGGTGTTTTGCACTTCCTGTGTGTTGGCCATCAGCAAACTGTTTTTTGCTTGTGAACAATTCTTGTAGTGTGAAGGACACTTTGATTGAAGCCTGCTGGCTGGGGTGAACAGCTGGATTGAAGGCCTCAATAGAAGTATGACAAGTAAGAAAAACTAGAGTGTTATACTGTCAGGTCACATAGTTTAGTGGTATTACCTTCTGCTGGTGTTGTCTATTGTTCATTCACCTCCAGAAGGCTTTGGGTTCAGCTCATATGAAGTGCAATACATTGCTAGTCTGATACATCATTTAAGTTCAGAATAACTATGGAGCCAGAACTATATCCAAAACAGGCTTTGTTGGCAACAAACGCACGTGAAGCAATATCCTGATAAGAAGGTGGAATCCAGCAGTGATGATGCACACCCACCACCCAGCGACCATTAGACAAGGAAAGGGAATGCGATTGGAGTTCAACATCATGCGAATCATTGGTCAGAATGTGGGGCCGTTCTGCAGTCAAGTTCCAAACTCTAGTACGGCCGTACGGTAATGACACCACAACCCGTGTGCCGTCGGGCGAAAAAGCAACAGACAACACCGAACCCGTGTGGCCCTCCAGCTTGGCTTCCAACCCACCCGTCGTCACATTCCAAATCCTGACTGTCCCATCATCCGATCCGGAGGCGACCCGCGTGCCGTCGGGCGAAAAAGCAACAGGCCGCACCAAACTCGTGTGGCCCTCCAGCTTGGCTTCCAGCCCACCCGTCGTCGCATTCCAAATCCTGACTGTGGTATCATACGATCCGGAGGCGACCCGCGTGCCGTCGGGCGAAA
>JAEUWR010000633.1:0-49476 GCA_018524895.1 Podaxis sp. C-F-101400
ACAGATGTAAGTCTGGAGTACTAGATAACCAGTCTTGCCAGCTCCTCTGGTTGACCTTGGGCTCACTCCATTGTAGCGGAGTAGCTACTTCCATTTTAGGTATGATCCTTTCCTTGTTCAGTAACTGGGGAGGGTCCACTTAATTTACTATGTTATTTTATAGTCTAAACAGCCAAAATCGTTCAAATTCGCCCTTATTTTTGTTTGGGGCATCTCAACAGAAGGACACAAAGCATGGAAGATGGAATCACTGTTCTGTCCCACCCCATTCTACCCCAGCTGGTACAACAAAGCATAACCAAAAGCTATCATAATCTGCTCTTTATTCTCTTCTTTCCCACACCTCACTCTGGTACACCATTGTGCTTCCAATGATTCTCGATCCCTCACAAATGTTCAACCTGTTTCTGCATTGGGTTCCCTCAATCACCTTTGTATCTCTCTTTCTTAATGCATTCCACTAGCAATCCATTGATGACCCCTACTGGCTGGGAAGAAAGAAAAACAGACTTGGGGGTCATCAGAGGGGCTGAGGTAATTGAATTCTCACCTTGGAGGTCAGAATACCAGAACCTCAAGTTCAGCACATCTATTCAGGCAAGTGGACCTGGGATAGGGGTTTGTGGATATGTCCAGGGGAGTTAAACAACAAGTCCTGAGGCACAGGAGGCAGTGCTTGCCAGAACAACTTAGGACCTCTGTCACATAAATAACACTTGGAGTCAGTAGTACTGGCTTCTGTATCTGTCTTTAAGAGACAATGTCATTGTCTTGTGGTAATTTCATCCTCTTGGTCTGGGATCTCTGTGGGCTGTTGGCTGCCACATTTCACTTGTGCAACTCAAAACTGTAGTCAACAGGAGGGGAATGGAGTCTCTCTAATATGAGATTGCATTAGTTGATGTGGAGTTCATGAAATTGAACATTGAAACAAATATATGCTCACTTGAGCTTCAGAGCTGAGTAAGTCCCATAGCATGTAGATGAACTGCTTTGACTCCCAACCAATGAAACTGTAGAAGGGTGCTTTCCATCCCCATGTGTTCCATCATATGCATCACTAGCAGTGAGTGGGGCACACAGCTTCATGAGTATCCTCTACTCATCATGGAGCAGGTTGCCTGATATCTTAAGCTCCACAGAGCTGAGAATCATTTCCCATGTGTTGTATTTAGGGTCCTGGCTCTCTATGATGGTCTCAGGGAGGTCAGGTCATACATCTTCAGGTCTTTTGCCAAGAGCACTATGAACTTGTTGAATTCAGGATGCTCTGAAGCCCAGTAGGGTTACAAACTTCTGCTAAGTCTCAGACAGATGGAATCTGCACATGTGTGTTATTGAGAAAAGGATGATGTTACACTACACTGGCAAGTGTGATAATAAGTGTCTAGGGTGCTAATCACTACTATGTACCTATCCAGTTACACATTCCCCCTTTTGGGTTGAGTTATCAGCCTGTAATGGTGAATTGAGGTTATAATGCATGTATAGGACAATGCATATAATGGTGAAGCTATGATGTGGATATCAACATGGTCATGTAATCATAAGGATTGCAAACATGAAGGTGTGTACATATAAGTTGTCAACATATGTGTATATGCCATGAGAATGTTGCTGTTGATGGCATTGGTGCTGTGGTAGTGAACACTATTTTGTTGTGTGTCTGACAGGTCCATGGGGCATGATAAGTTGGCTTCCCAATTGAGAGTCAGATGACACAATCATGCCTGGATTTGATTGGGGTGGTGGTGCTGACTGACTGTGATGCATGAAAGGGGATTCACACCTTCCTGTGTGTTCTCGTACTGTGTTGATGGCTTGATGTTCTGATCATAGTAGGGCAGTGATGGTTTGTGACTAAGGATATGGGGAAGTTTCATCCCTCAGTATTCACCTGTTTGGTTGTTGTCACCTATTGCTCACTCTCTCCTGACTAAACCAACAATGCTGGGAGAAGACAGCCACAGCAAGCTAATGTTATCAAGAATCTGGCTTTTGTTTTCTAACTCTTGTGTCAACAGCAAGGATCCACAATTATATAGCACCTCCCAATTTAAGGTGACAATCAATATGGTAGCCCTAAAACACTACTGCAGCCCAGTTGTGTGGCTCTCAAAAATCAAATCTTGAAATTTGCAGCATTCAGGTCTGTGGGTACATATTAGAAGCATATGGAGTGGATCATGACAGCAGCATGCCTCACCTGGTGATTGGTCAGAATCCTTACCATTTCCTCAACATACTCCAGTGAGCCACTGCTGTTCCAGTGTAGACTCATTCCTTGCCAAGGCAGGAATGTAGAGGGTCTGCTCAAGGGGTATTTTGATGTTGAAGTTATCTGAACTCTTTGCATTGCCATTGAAGCTCAGAATTGTGGTTTACTCGATAAAGTTTGTACAGTGCAATTGATTTTTTCCTATTCCCTGATATTGTATATAAGGTCCTTGCACTGGAGTGCTTGGAGGAACTCGACTGAGGGGCAGAGGTATGATATCATTAGGATCTGTGAAATGCTGCAAGGAGAGGTAATTTAAACGAGGTGGATGGTTGGTGCGTGAGTGTAACAGCAGAGCATATCCTGAATATGCATACTCATGTTAATATTGTCATCCAATGTCCTTCCCTGCTGCCACAATGATGAATCTGACAGCAGCAAGCCTAAATGAGTTCCAGTGTGTGGGAGAGAATGTACCCTTCCATACCAAGCATAACTGGCCACTGAGGGTCTGTGAGTATAATTTATGTGCAGGTGCAGGGGGATGGCAAGAAGAGATACAAGAAACATGAGTTGAAAATCCCATTGAGAGTTTTCTCCCTCCCCTCCTCCTTTCATACCATTACAGCTAAAATTAGGTAGGAATGTGTCATATGTGACTTTGGGGCATGCCTGGCTGTTCTGGTACACTACCAGAGCCATTTTTGCTTATCAACTTCCTTGCCATTGGAATCATGACTAAGGTCAGTCAACAATATAGTGCAAGCTCACTCACTAGTAAACAAGGGACCCTAAGATGTCACCAACTAAAAACATGTGAAGGGACATCCAATATGGTGGAAGCTAAGATAAATGTAGCTGCATGTGTGATGAATCAAACCTACATATTATCAGATTTCCCATGCTAGCCCATTCTTGCTCCCTACACAATAACTTAAAGACTTAGTGGGTGCAGAGTTATGTTAAAGGCTGAATATAAGGCAAAATGTAAATCCAAACTTCTCTTGGGAGTTTGAAGTGGATAAATGCACAGGTCTTTTCTGCTTTTCCAAATAGAATGATATGGTGAGACAGGGTGGAGTTTGTGAATGTTGAGAGGCATTCCTGGACACAAGCCTTCCAGAATGAATCCTTGCACAAGTGGGTGGCCTTTGTTACCCATGTATAGCTGATGATCTCTTGTCCTTGGGCATCCAGGAACTGAGTCTGCATTGGGGGTGACATTCCAAGTGAGATGCCATTGAATGGAGGACAGGGAACCACTGATTCAATGAGTGGTTTTACTCACATTGTAGATCAACTGTGGGCAAAAAAATGATGACAAGTCCCAGATCAAGTTCAAAAGCACCTTGTGTACTGACTCTGGGCTGGTTGGGGGAACTTTGGTTATGCATACAGTTGAATCAAACCTGATATCACAGAAATTGAATGATTGCAATGGGACTGTTCTTATGATTCTCCAGTCTGCAAGCTGTGATAGAAAGGGCTATGTCTCAAGTTAGCATCTCCACTTGATAAGAAGTGGGAAAGCAGACCAATTGGAAGAATGTGCCAAAGCTGTGATCTCCAAGGATCATGGGGACATAGTGCTTATCCCATTTTCCAAAGTCCAGATTTTGAAAGAAGGTTGAGAGTCTGCTAAAATCATACCAGACAGGGTCATTGATTACTCCAAGAGGGGCAATGATCAAGTATAGAAACAAGGTTTGATACAACCAGGTACTGTAGAGACCAACAATCAGTTACTCATGAAAACAGCAACCTCACATCATTCTCTCACTAATCCTAATTGTGGAATGTATCTTGTTGGAGTGCCCATCATTGAGCCACCCATTGCCACTTTTGGGTCCCACTATTTGAGTTTCTGAATCTTATTGTCACTGTGCCTATGTATATTCATTTCTATATTTCTTCCATTGTTGCCAGTCCCATGATTGTATGCTTGCCTATTGTCTCATTTGTAGTGGTATTCAGATAGCCTTGTCTTGTGAAATTTCACTTGCATCTCAGCCTATGCCTTCTCTGTTTTGCTCTCACCTTCTCCCTCTGCATTTGATATTGTATATCATCTGTTTTGCCTTCACATTTCCTTTAATCTTCACAGTTATTGTTTTATTACATTTCTCAGCCAGTTTCAGCTTAGTTACCTTCCACTTTGCCTCACCTATGTCCTCCCACTTCAAGATCCCCATCCAGAGATGTATTTCTGCTTGTATATAAAGAAGAGCAGGTCATGTATTAAAGTAGTGAATAGTACCTCTCTGTTTTGAGTCTTTAGCATCACTGACATCCACCATCTCCTTGTAATCTCAAATCCTCCTTAACCTCATTTCACTCATCCTTCCTGTCCCCTTTTTCTTCATTCTTGAGTTCCTGAATTGTTTAACATTGGTTACAAAGTCCAGCAGCTGTTGGATTCAGCTGTGCTCACTTGTCTTTCATGTCTTATGGAGGAAAACCCCTTTTAACTGGAGCCCACTGCAAGGGGCTTCAAAACTGACACTTCTGTTGACAATTTCAAGGGACATTGCCCATGAAATTGCACTCTCACTCTACAACCCCCATAATATCTCTGTTGATACTCTTGCAACTGCCAATGAATTCTTTTTCTTCACTTCTGATCCTGACTCACAATCTGATTTTTTAATCCACTTTAGCCCTGTAGACTCAGTAGCCAGCACTATGTCTACTCAAACCACACTAAATAACCCACCCACCAACAGCAATCTCCCAAGTGGACAAACTACAAGTGGAGCAGCAACCAACCTGCCAGGTAATCCTCCTGCCTACAATGCACAACACTTCCCACCAGTACTGGGTGCTGCCCCTCCAGGTTTTGTCCCCACTCAGTTTCCAGCTCAACCACCTGCTCAACCACCTGTGCAACCACCTGCTCAACCACCTGTGCAACTGTCTGTCCAGCCCCCCCCCCTGGCAATCAAGGCATCCAGCCCCAGCCAATCTACATTCAACTGCCACCCCAGCCACACCACATGCCCTCTCAATATAGTGCAGGCACTCTGAAATTCAATGGCTACCCTCAATCACTTCACCAATTTTTCAAAGAGATAGAAATCTTGGGCTGAGAATGTAGACTTGGTCAGTATGAGCAAATCACACACACACTCTGCTACTTTGATGGACCAGACTACAATGCATGGATTAGTAGGCCTTCTACAACAGGGGATAACTGGGTCCATTTCAAGGACAAGATCACAGCCATGTGCCCAGGAGCCAAAGATGATGCTCACTGCAATGTCACAGATCTAGAGCTCTTTGTTGAGCACCATGCAGCCAATCCCATGTGAGACTGATTCCAATTTGGTGAGTATTATTGCAACTTCATCACCCAAACAGCATAGTTGATGAACTGGAACCTCATTTCCATTTGAGAATGCAACAAATTCTTCATGAATGGTTTCTATATTGATTTTTGTAATCAGCTCTGCATGCAGCTACATTTGCAGGATCTGACTCACCCCCTTGATGAACCATGGGACCTTAACACTGTTGAGCAAGTGGCTCACTTCCTACTTGACAGCATGAATGCAGGCAACAACTTTGCCTTCCACTCACCTTCCCCTTACATCTCTTGACCCTTTTCTACCACCCCAGCTCCAATGATAACCTTACCACCTCAAGATATCTTTGATGTGTTGTCAATTGAGCAAATTTTAACTTCAGATACATTCCTCACTTGACTGGTAGGAAAGATCTCCTTACCTTCACAAGGAGGGTCTTACCCAATCCCTAACCATCAGAACCCTCAACAACAATGACCAGTGTGGTCATGCAGCTTCTGCTCAGATCTGCACCACATGTTCAGGCAATGCACCTTGCTGGAGGATTATATCTGGCAGGGCTTGTGTGCTCAGAATGCCATAAACTGAATCTGCATGCCAGACAAGACTCTTGTATTGACTTAAACCATGCCTGGATGAAACATGAAGGAAAGGATTGATAACTGGCATAAAGCATGCTCACCTCCAGTTGTACAGGCCCAGGCAAACATCCTAGAGATATCAGTATCTCCACCAATTGCTCCAAATGTCCCAGTCACATCCTACACTTCCTCCATACCCTGCACTACATCCCCTACCTCACAGGATGAAGAGGAGCTTGCCAGGCTTGAAGTGGTCACTCTAGCAAACTTGAAATGGCAGGAGGAGATCAGGAAGCACATGTTATGAACCCTCACTGAAACTACCACAATGTTATCTACCATGCCCTAATCCACAAACTAGGCCTAGACAGTGCCAGCTGCCACACCACTCAAGACCCTGCCTATTCAACTAATGAGTCGACATGCTATCATAACACCACCTTTGCCAATCATCACCTTCCTGGCCATGCATCTCTATTCTCCAAAGACTGGCTGACTCCTGGCCCTCTATTCTACTCTACCAACAGGATGATGACTGAGATTCTACATATCACCTGGGAGAACACTCCCTTCACTCACATCTTCGACCCTGATGGGTTATACATTCAAACCATCCATAACAACTTTGACTCCACCTAGGCCCACAGCTAGAAGATGATCCCTTATGCAGGAGAGCTGCTCATATTCCTCCACCCCTACATGGTGTATCCACCTGAGGTCATTCTGCATATTATCAAATACAAAGTCACCCATGGACTCTACTTCTGAGAAGTAGAAGTCTATCGCCTCAACCCTAACTCTGATGAACCTCCAGCAATTCCTCCCCATTGTACACAGCTCCCTCCACTCTTCTCTATCAACTCCAACATCCCTGGCCTTGATGAGTCAGAACCTACACAGCCTGCAGTCAATCCACCTCCATATCCACCTCCTTACATCACTGCAGATGTCTCCTTGTCATCCTCATCATCATCGCCACACCACAGCCTGCTCTACCTCCATGGATCAGGCTCTTCAGAAGAACTGCAACCCTTTACAGGGCATTCCACTATCCCTCACTCCAGCTTGTCCCCTGACTCATACTCTTCTGACTCTGCCGACAGATGACTCCACTCTAATATGGACTTGTAGTATTACTAGTAAATAGTTCTCCTCATCTCTTGTGTTATTGACTATTCATCTAGCATCCCTGTATCTCAGCCAAATCCTGATTTGGACTATTTTCCTTATCTAGTTAGTTTCCTTTCCTATCTCTGTTTCCTATTCCATCTTAGTCTCTATTCCTGTATCTCTCCACTCTGTAGTTATGCTTCTATTGACTCTTGGACACACAGCACTACTTTGTCATAGTTACTGCTTTAGGACCTTAGAAGTAGAGCTTAAATAGCTGCCCATGTACTGGAAGTGCAAGCTTCCTATATTCTCAAATCCAGAGTTATTGTCTTGCCTTTAACTTTGTGATTGACATTAGTTCATGATCAGTGTGGTAGTAAACTTTCTATTGGTCATATACTCAACTGATAGAAGTTCAACCTCTGAGTGTGCTTCACTGGACACTTGCCTTGCTACCTTCTTATCATGATCCTTCTTGCTAGATCCTAGTGCCTCTGTGAACCATCTAGTGGGATAGCCACCCCCTAGCAAAGCTTAGGTAACCAGTGATAAGGACCAACCTAACAGCACATTGGCAATGGAGGAAGAGTGAAGAACCCACTGGCAAATCCAAACCAACCATCAAACACCTCCAATAAGCTACAAGATGTTCTGCCTACTTCATCTCCACAGCCCCCTTCCCACCCAACCTTGATTGTGAAGACTCCCCTCACAAAAGCACCTCCAGGTGAATCTACTATGCACCAGCCA
Organism: Podaxis sp. C-F-101400; assembly: GCA_018524895.1. Lineage (NCBI taxonomy): Eukaryota > Fungi > Basidiomycota > Agaricomycetes > Agaricales > Agaricaceae > Podaxis > Podaxis sp. C-F-101400. Next base: position 7,965 of record JAEUWR010000633.1, read on the forward strand.
CAGTATCATTTTTCCACACCTATTGAAGATCCAAAGACCATTCATAATGTCATACAACATAGCCTAGAAGGGGCAGTCACCCTTATCCAGAGAGAGCTCTATGCAATTGTACCAGACATAAGAAAACATATTAAGGAGCAGGTAACAACTCACTGGATACCTATGGGACCATTGGTGACTGCTGCAATGATTGAAGAAAGCCAGAGCAACAACAAAACCCCATCTTCCACCTTTCTTCAGCATCATCTCTCCTCACCATCCAATCCTGTCATAGTAGCCAACCATGCCAATGAACTATGCACAATCCCTCTTGAACTAGATGGGAAGGTAACAGTTGATGCTATACTTGACAAGGGATCACAGATCATTGGTATCTGGCACAATATCTAGGAAAGACTTGGGCTTCCCCTCTTGAGGGATCAGAATATGTTAATAGAGTCAGCCAATGCAACGAAGGAGATGACTTTGGGCCTGCTTCACAACCTTCCTGTCTGCATTGGTAGCAGTGTCTTTTATCTCCAGGTCCAGGTTTTCAAAAATGCACCATACAAAATGTTACTTGGACACCCATTCCTTACCCTCACCCAAGTCCAAGCTCATCACCATTCTAATAGTGACTCCCACATCACCCTCCTTAATCCAAATCCCAATGAGACATTTACCATACCAACCATGGTGTGTGTTTGCAAGTCAGCCCAGACAGGTGCAGGTTTTTGAACATCAAGGATTCAGTTCAACATAGCTGAGGAGATGCAGCATCACCAATTAATTCCAATCAGCCACAACCTTCCTTTTCTGTCACTCACCTATCATGCTCTATGATTTCCCCTATCATATTTACCAATACCTCTTTCAACTCAATAAACAAACCTCAAGCCATATATGAAATCAACCTACAAAAGCTCACCATCAACAGTACACAAGCCTCCAACTATGCATACAAAAAAGTTGCCAACTGCATCAAACCTGTCACTACTATACTGCCAGAGAACTTCCAAATTGTATGCTGCATTTCCTGTGACCTGCTGAAGTCCATACTGATACTCCCTACACATCCTCCTGACTTCACTCCTGGAACATGTTACACTCTTGAATGGATGAAATCTATGAATATCAACCCCAATGGCTTTTTCTAGCTGTTATGAATATTGCCAACTCTGAGAACTCTGAGGAGACCAAAGAGGCCAAGGAACCACTATTTGAGGAGACTTAAGAGGCTGAGGAACCACCATTCAAGGAATGGGACCTGATGAAGTGCATGATGGTAACCCTCTGGCAGGAAATGATGGAAATTAGGCAGATACTAGACTGGGAGATGTGCAAAAAGGTAGACGAAGCATGCTGATATCATGGAGTATACTTTCCTTGCAATGATGACTTGTAATGAATGCTAAACTTACCACTTCTATATTTAGACACTTTCTATTCTTAGGACCAGGTATAAGTTTCAACCTTTCTGTTGTATTTGTGTCACATCAATTATGTTTACCCTTGCAGACTTTTGCCTTATGCCTTATGCCCTATACTTCTCTCTCTATGCCTTATGCATTTACCCCTATGCCCTATGCCTCCCTTTCTTGTGCTTTCTCTTCTTATTTGTCATCTATGCTACATTTGATCTACTTTCTTAAGTAGTCATTTGGATCTCTATATGTATGACACTTGAACTTGTAGATTAGCCAAGTCTAATCTTAACAGTGTTCTAACCAGTGTAATCCTTTACCTGAGTTAAGCTGTTAAGTATCTACATCTCTTCACCCTTGTGAATGGTCTCTCCTCTCCTGGCCTCTTATTAGCATTGATCCTATGGAGTGTGTGATCTACACAAGTTTGCTGCCTAGAGACAACATGAATAGCCACCCAAGGTAAAACAGAGCAGCTCCTTCAGACCTGTATGGGACAAGGACCTCTGCTTGCCCCCTCTTACAAGGATAGACTCTGACTTAGGCATTGTTCAGTCAAAGAAGAAACCTTGTAACACTGGCTAGAAGAAGAGAAACTTGTTCACTACCTGATTCTCCTTCAACAGCTTGGATTTACTTGGACTGAAGACAAGAAGGGAAAATTTTCAAGCAACTACTTTGACCCAATCACAATTCTGACTATTGAACATATTCCCTGGGTCCTACATAATATCCCCATTCCTCCTGGCATTTTTCACCAGGTCATCAACATCATCAAGGCCAAGATTGCAGCTGGTGTCTATGAACCATCAAGCTCATCCTATTGCTCACAGTGGTTTTGCATCCTCAAGAAGGACAGCAAGTCCCTCTACCTCATGCATGACCTCCAGTCCCTCAATGCAGTCATGATCAAAGATTCTGGTGTTCCACCTATTGTCAAGACCTACACTGAATCCTTCAGTGACTGAGGATGCTATGGTATTTTTGATTTATTTGTAGGCTTCAATCAACAAGTAATTGCACCAGAATCCCACAACCTCACCACCTTCCAAATGCTGCTCAGCACCCTTCACCTCATGTCCATTCCTATGGGCTACATGAATTCAATGCAAATACAGCATGGCAATCTCACATTCCTCCTCCAAGATGAAATCCCTGATGTGGCTATACCCTTCATTGATGACATGCCAGTCAAAGGGCCAAAATTGCAGTACAAATGACAGACAGTTTCAAAATGATCCCTGATAATCTGAAGATTCAATCATTCATTTGGGAACACCTCCAGAATGTTAATTGTATCATTCAATGAATCAAACACCCTGGTGGCACCTCCTCAGCACTCAAGTCTCACATTTGCATGCCTTCCACAGTTGTAGTGGGACATCTTTGCACATATGAGGGATGCCTACCAGACATATTGAGAATCCAAAAGATCATTAACTGGCCCCCATGTTCCAGCCTTACAGAAGTGTGAGGCTTCCTTGGGATTCTTGGTACAATATGCATTTTCATCTGTAATTTTGTGGCAGTTGCAAGACCACTGGTTAGATTGATGAAGAAAGAGGCAGATTTCCAATTTGGGGATGAAGAAATGGTGGCTATGAATGAGTTGAAGGATTTAGCAAAAAAATTCCCCTTGCATCTGTGCCATTGATTATACTAATGACAATAAGGTTATCCTAGGAGTTGACACCTCACACAAATTGCAGTTGGATACATTCTGCAGCAACTTGGAGATGACAGAAAATGGTATCTGTCAAGGTTTGGCTCAGTTATACTCAATGATTGAGAATCTTGCTACTTGCAAGCAAAACTTGAACTTTTTAGATTGTTTAGGGCACTGAAAGATGTCAGAATATGGATTATTGGGGTTAGAAACCTGGTGGTAGAAGTGGATGCAAAGTATATCAAAGGCATGGTCAACAACCCTGATATCCAACCCTCTGTGTTGATCAACCATTAGATTGCTGTGATCTTACTCTTTGATTTTTGTCTTAGGCATATTCCAGGCAAGGAGCATGGCCCAGATAGCTTGTCTCAATGCCCCTGTGCTCCAGAAGACCCAGAAATTGAGGATGACTATGATGAATGGATAGACAATGCCAACTGCTTCCCCCTTATGCAAATCTCACCACTACAACTGAACTCCTTCACCATATATGCTGAAGATGAGATATGACAGACTTGGCACACAAATACATTTGGTATCAAAGTTCTGAACAAGAATCCCCCTTTACAAGCTGTTATAGGGGCCCTAGGTCACCAGCCCCACTACTCTCACTCTTCTAATGCTTCCCTTGCAGAAACCCTCTCAAATGAAGCCATGGATGCATCATCACCACCATTCCCCATCATTCCTTGCTTTGATAAAGCTAAAGCTTGTGATCTCAAGCTAGACCAAGTTCACACATTCCTCCTTGATCCCAAACAATTATCACACCTCACAGATGATGCCTTTAAATATTTTATTTGATATGCAGCAAAATTTTTCATATGTGGAGGCAGGCTCTGGAAAAAGGACCTCCAGATGAAGCATAAACTCATCATGCCTGAAGACTGTTGCTATGAGCTAATACAACAAGCACACAATGAAATAGGATATAAAGGAGTATTTACAGTTCAAATTCAGCTCCTAGAAAGGTTCTAGTGGCCACAGCTTGAGCAAGATGTGAAATGGTTTATCAAAACATGCCATGAGTGCCAGATGTGACTTCTACACCACATCTACATCCCTCTGACAGTCCCCACTCCTCTCAACCTCTTTTGAAAGGCCTACATTGATACTATGTTCATGCCCAAGTCCAACAGCTTCTGCTACATCATCCACACTCACTGCTCACTCTCATCCTACCCTGAATGGAGAATGCTTCACTTAGAGAATGTCCAAACATTAAGGACATTTATTTTTGAAGACCTACTTTGCAGATAAGGCATGCTTGAAGAGATTGTCACTGATAACAGCCCTGTCTTCATCCAAGCTGCAGACTTCCTTTCACAATGTTACAAGATTAACTACATCTGCATCTCACCTTACAACTCTTGTGCAAATGGCCCCATTGAGCAGAGACACTTTGATGTTAGGGAATTGCTGGTAAAGGCAGCTGCAGGTGAAGAACATTGCTGGGCAATGGCTGCACCCTCAGTATTCTGGGCAGAGCAAATCTCAATTCAGAAATCAACAGGATACTTGCCATACTACCTCACTCATGGCCTTGAGCCTCTCCTCCCTTTTGATCTCACTGAGGTAACCTACCTAGCCCCTACATTCATGAAACCACTACCCACAACCAAACTCATTGCTATCCAAGTCATCCAGTTTCAGAAATGGCCCCAAGACCTTGCAAAAGTCAAGGAACTCATTGTAAAAGCTCACTTTGATTCCATCTGCCATTTTAATGAGAAGTATTCAAACATAAATCATGACTTTGACTTCTCACCCAGCTCTCTCATCTTAGTCAGGAACTCACAGTATAATCACAATGTTGGCAGTAAAATGAAGCCCAGATATTTTGGGCCAATGGTTGTGGAGATACCCAGTAGCATCTTTAGGGGAAGGGGAGGACATAGCCAGTGCCTTTTCAGCCTGGCATTCTTCTTGGCATTGTGTATTCATTGGTGTAGGAGTAGGGGAGGAAATGTGGGAGGGAGGGAATTGCATTGAAATGAACTGATGAAGACTGAGGTGATGGTCTTCATAAGAGACAGTAAGGTTGCACAACTGTTCTAAATGTACTATGGTTTGAAGTAAATCAATGATATGCATGGTACCATTGAATTTGCTGATATTGTCACTCTGCATCCATTGAGAAAGGTAGTGAATGACAAAGCCAAGTAATGATGATAGGAATTTTAATCCTTTAGTGTCTTCTGTGTTGGTGACATCAATGTCACAGAAGGCATCAAAAATTTTGTCATAGATTGATGACCAATCCATTCCATGGGATTGCTGTGCAGCTGTGGGTGGCTGTGCATTGAAGGAGGGGGAAAGAGGAGTGAGGGTCAGTAGAGAAGGGAGAGGATCACTAGGTTGGGATTCATCCCAGACACCTCCAGGAGTAGGAGGGATGAAGCTATAGAATGCAGCAATAGATTGAGCCTCAGTCAAGACTTGATGAGAAGAGGGGGCAATTTCAGGAGACATGATATTCTCCTTGCAAACTGGCACAAGAGAGGAGTGAATGGAGCATGGGGTACTTGCACCCTTGGATTCTTGTTCTTCTTCAGCTGAGTGGACTGAAGAGGCAGTGTTATCATCATCAGTGACTTTGAGACTTTTGCAAGCCTCATTTGAGAGGAACTGGTCAGTTGAGATTGACTGCTGGGTGCCCAAGGATGGAGCAGGTGAAGGAGGTTTGCATATGAAGCAGACTTGGCCTGGAGGTTCAAAGAATAGGCCCTCAGAGGCAGCCCAAGGGAGGGTGGAAGTGGGTGCTATACTAGCACTTGAACAGTGGCAAGAAAGGCAGGATGAAACTTCCTTCAGAGCACCTCCAAAGATGCTAGTAGAGTCCTTGGAGTTTGACATGATATCAAGAACAAGTTTTATTCCTTTTCTGTGCTATGAATAACTGTTCCACTGAGAGGATGGTGGTGGTTACTGGAAAAGGAAGTTGATGGAAAAGAAGATATTGTGGCTCAATGGACCTGCTGGCATCAGCAAGTCAGCCATCACCCAGACAATTACAGAAACTTAATCAGATTCCCCAACCTCTATATTGGGTACTACACTGTTCTTCTTACACCCAAATGAGCACAATGACCCACAGCATGTCTTCACTATCATAGCATACTGGCTTGCCATCCAATACCCACATTATCACAGATACATTCTTGAATTACTCACCCTCAATCCAAGGCTTGTCAAAAAGTCACTGATTGAACAGTTCAAAAGGTTCATCATCCAACCCTTTGCCAAGAAGCTGTTCAAAGGCTTTCATGATACTGTCTTGATACTTCTTGATGGATTAGATGAATGCAAGGGTGAAGAAGCACAGCATGAGATCATCCTCCTCATTAGCAAATTTGCCCTACAGCACCCCACATGTCCTCTTATCTAGCTCATAGCCAGTCATCCAGAGCCCCATATCCAAGCTGCATTCTCTTCCAAGTCAATTGGATCAAGCTACTTGGAAGTATGGGTACCTGTTGACTCAAAGCAGGGCTGTCAAGATGTTGAGAAATATCTACAAGACAAATTCAGTGAAATCCAGGAGAGATACCCTGCATCATTTTCATCATTGATGGAATCATGGCTGGCTGAGTTACATTTCATGAAAATAGCCACTCAGTCATCTGGCATATTCACCTTTGCAGCCACTGTCATCCAATTCATTGAGGATGTGGATTATGCAAATCCCATCTCACAGCTGGGCAAGATCCTTGATGTCATTGACTCTGTATCATCAGCTGTTGCAAGAGAAAATCCATTTGTGACTCTTGACACCCTCTACACTCACATCATTTCTGGAATTCACAGAAATGTGCTACCAACTATGATGAACATATTAAGGCTTTGTTTCTCTGTTGGCCATCTTGGGCTTGTTCATTGTTGCAATTTGCTCAGAGTTACCTAAGCAGATACATATGGTGCACTGGCAAAGCTCCATTCTGTGCTCAAAATTCCACTGCCTGAAGATGCAGTTGGAGGACAGATAGAAGCATTCCACACTTCATTTTTTCAATACCTCACTCTCCACTCCCACTCTGGTGAATTCTGCCTGAGTCAACTAGAAGTGGAACAATTGGGTGCTGCTATGTTCACCCATGTTCTACTCAACTCTCATGATGCTGGTTAGTCCCATCACTGCATCAAATGGTGGTAAATGCTAAGGAGATTTGCAGATGAGTCCACTATCCAAACTTCTCACATCAAACTATCCTGGCCAACAGGAAGCAAAGATGCAAAGCTTCAAGCTAGCCTTTACACCAAGTCTTTCCATTCCTTGATCACAAATTCACTCCTATCAGTCCCAGACTTGGTTCAGAGTGGATTTGACAGACTCTTGCCTTTCTTTCGAGATCTGGATTTCAGGAAACAGGATACTCCCTTACCTGGAGCTTTTAAGGGTCACTGCTTATTCATGTTCCTTGAATCAGTCAGTTTCTCTACCTCTGATTATATGGTGACTCTAATGATAGACACAGGGCTATAGATCACAGCTTGAAGACTGGGAAATTATCAAAACAGTCCCACTGCAATCACTCAAATTTGATAACATCAGATTAAGTGAAACTGCAGAAATAACTAAGGTCTTTCATTCCAATTTAGAGTCAATGGACAAGGACACATTCTGTGTAAATTGGGATCCTGATAAGGGACTTTACTGGCCATCAATCTACAATGTGAGTGGAGCCACTGGTTGGCTATCCTTTGTTTGATAGCACCTAACTGAACAAATATAATTAATCTAGACTCAGTTCCTGGATGGCCAAGGGAATGTCACAATTGAATTTGAGGAGAAAATGAAGTCCATCTGTTTGTGTGAAGATCCTTTTTGGAAGGCTCATGTCCAAGAATGCCTCCACACATCTACAAGCACTACCCCCTCTCACCCTACCATTCTGTTTGGGAAAGGTGAAAGAAGCCTTGCACTGATTCAGTTTGAATTCCCTGGTAAAGTCTGGATCTATGCCTTGCCTTGTGTTCAATACTAATGTATTATGCATACCTATTGTGTCTCTGAGCTGTCACCTCATACCAATTGCTTTTCTGATCTTTCTAGGGAATGAAAACACGCTACTACCAGAATTGGATATAGTACAGGCTTTATTAATTGTGCACGTAGCTACCTTTGTCTCAGTTTCCACCACCATGGATAACTCTCCACATGTCTTGGTCGACAGACACCTTTGGGTCCCTCGCTCACTAGCAAACAAACTAGCCATACAGTATTTCGAGTACAACACACCCAACAAGGCATTGCGAAATCACAAGGAAATCAAAGAAAGTCAGAGCACTAAGTCAAAGCCACCATTGAAGCACGTCGAATCGCCTGTAAATTCCTCATGGAGGCATGCAGCCACTCCCTCAGGTGTATAAAACTTATTATCAGACTTGAACAAAAAATGGATACGGAGCAAGACTGTGTCTTTCCTCCTAGCCTCTCCACGGAAAAAGCCCAGAACGAGAACGCGTAGTGGGGTAATCACAAAACGAAGCATGAGATGGTCACAGCAGCTTTGTGTATGCCTCTTCAGGAGCTGGAATATTGAGCACAGAACTTTATGCGCTCTACACTCGGATTCTTTCTGGAATCCACCGAGACATACTACCAACCACAACAACCATATTAAGACATTGCCTCCGTCCGATAGTCCCGTTTGTCCATTTCTACAATTTCCCCGTGTAGCCCGAGCCGACGGATATGGTGCACTGGCGAAGCTCTATTCTGTACTCAAAATTCCAGCACTTGGAGATGCATATCACCAACATCTAGAATCATTCCATAGTTCGTTTTCTGATTATCTCGTTTCCCGCTCTGGAACATTCTACGTGGGTCAAGTAGAGACGGAATGACAGCAGCCTTCCATAATCACCCATATGTGCTCCAGTCGCATAATGCCGGTCAGTCTTGTCGCTGCTTCGGGTGGTGGAAGATGCTCGGGACTTTGCAGACGAGTCCAAGATCCAAACTTCTGGTATAAAACTATCTTGGCCAATTGGGAATGAAGATGCAGAGACACAGACTCACCTCCATCGCTGGTCGCTCTATCATTCTTGATCTCGACTCCGCCTGATTTAATTGACGACTCAATCCAGAACGGGTTTGACAGGCTCCTGCCCCCCTTTCGAGATCTGGACTTCGCGAAATGGGACGGCTCTTTGGTCTGGTACTCCAGGATTCATGGCTTATACAATTTCCTTGCATCAGTTTGTTTTTCTCCTTTTTGGGTGGAGATCCTGACGGCTTACATGGGTCTTTAGATCGCAGCTGGGGGACTGAGGAGTCATAAAAATGATCCCACTGCAATCGTTTAACTTTGAATGTATCAGGTTGGGTCAAACGGCGGAGATAGTCAAGGGTGTCCCTTCCGATATAGCGTCTGCAGGCGAGGAAATACTTCATGGATATTGGGATACCGATGTGGAAATTGATTTGCTATTGATGCACAACGTGAGTAGAACCACTAGCTGAATCCGCAGGCAGTCTATCTTTCGTTTGAGAGAGCTAACTTGAAGTCCTTTCTTGATGCAGACTGAGTTCATGAACGACCGAGACAGGCCCATCACCGAATTTAAGTCGAAAGCAAAGTTCATCCGTTTGAGTGAAGATCCATTCTGGCAGGCTCATGTTTAAGGACGCCTCTCCGGATTCATAAGCATTATGCCCTCTCACCCAATCATCCTATTTCAAAAAGGAGAAAGGAGCTGTGCGCTGATTCGGCTTGAACTTCCCGGAGAAATTTGGATCTACGTTTTGCCTTAAGTTCAGTCTTAACGTAGATTTATACCTATCACGTCTGTGGGCTATCACCTCATACTGATCACTGTTCTAATGTTGTAGGAAGCAGAGGCAGCTCTAGCAGCCAATGCAGGCGTGCGGGATCGATTAGTGAGTTCAAAGGGGAAAGACATCGGAATCAAGAGACACTAAATTGAATCAAATGGGGCGAGGTAATAACGTGGAAAGTCCTAAGATATCAAAACTACGTGATTGCGTGCGGTTTGTATACATATTTCAAGGCCCATGCACCCAAGGCGTGATAAAAGTTGTTGTGCAGAATGCGCCGTAAGTCCAGGACCCACGTCAAAGTGACGATTCCCCGCGTAGGCACGTGGCCACTCCCGTAGGCGCATGGAACACATTTACAGTGCTCACGTTTTCATGTCAGCCTTCACTAGCTTCACCGCCCAGCCCGTGGCCGCCCCAACAACGCGCCTTGTTCCGGGACCAAAGGTTGACAATTAGGTGACGACAATTCCGCGTAGTTGTCACTCTCCGTGGCATAATTGTCCACACAATCCCGAGGACCACCAGATACTTGAAGTTCCACGTTCAATCTCGAATATCTAAGTGCCCTGGAAACGAAAACAAGGGCTTCATGGATGCTCTTGCAAGGACCGTAAGACGAGCCGTTCTCGCCGGTATAATTGATACGGAATAAGTCCAATTCTGACTTCCACGTCGCGCCTTTTTTAACTTCCAATACCGAACTCTCCGTTCAGGCGTGCATATTGGTGGCCCCAAGGTGGGTAACGAACTCGGTTCTCGGTAGTTCTCAGGGATTCAACTTACTACTGGAATCAACAAAGCATATATTGTAGCTGGTCAACTTCATAACAGAGCTTAAGGAGAATCGATTGGTATCAAAGTTGGGAGGTACTAATGGAAATCAAAGCGCCTATACAAATACACGAGAATCCGCGAAAAATCCCAATTCCAAGTGTGTCCAGGTGTGTCCTCTCCCCCCCTCTTCACTTACCCATCTTTATCAACCATGTGTTATCCGGCATAGGGTGCTGAGCCTGCTTCGACCCTGGCAATAATCTCATTTTCTGATATTCTTCGTCTTTCTCGAGCCCCAAGAACCACACGTTCTCTCCGAGATAATCGCACCTCAGTATCTTCTTATCCGCGAATGAGTTCAGCTCTATCCTCTTCTTGTTCGCCTTCAGTATCTCTTTGATCCGTTTCTGGCCCTCATCCCCGCTCACACACAACATTCCCCACTCCGAATCCTCTAGCGGTTGTTGCAATAGGGACCAGATGGCATTCCAAACGATTTCGCAGGTGATGTCTTGTTGAGAGGGGATTTCGATGGACCAGGGGAAATATTTACTAAAGAGTCGCATGTACGTGGTCGGGGTGGCATTGGCAGGTATGTTCCGGAACGTGTAGAACGTCGAGGCCAGGATTTCTTGGCTTGGTTTATTTGTCACTTTGAATCGCGTGAGTGTCGTGTCCGCCGCTAGGATCGCATTCAAAGTGGGCCATTTTTTGGATCTGAGCTCCGTTGCTGAAGAATTGATGACGTGGATGAGCACTACTCATCATGTATCACGATAAACCATAGATCGGGACGCACGATTGTTTTGTTCCGGGGGTGCCGGCTGGTGCTGATTCGTCTGATAGTTTCCATATGCATCGGGATTCCAGCCTGGTTGGGGACCCGTCCATTGGTACGGAACACCACCACCGGCGGGGTATCCAGGCGGTCGAGGCGGAATCACTGGTTGGTGATGTTGAGGGGGAGGGGGTGGGTGGGTGTATGAGTAGTTATGATTAGGTTGCGCCCAGGGTGGCGGTACGTTATTGCCGTGTGGCTGTTGGGCCCATGTTGGTGGATGTTGGTACTGGTATGGTGGGTATGATGGCATGATCTGAATCAGGCCTGCAGCGATTGGGGGTAGTTAGTGGGGTAGCGGGAACTTGAACTCCCCAGAGAAGGATTAGGATCGCGATTTCGGTTCTGGTTGATAAATGGCGAAGAAGCTAATTGGATGAAAAGAATAAATCAACAACGGAGAGGAGTCGTCAGCCCGAAAACCAGAAGCAGGAAGAGAAAGGTCAAGTGGGAAATCGCCTACAAGGAAAGTATTATACCTGCCAACGAGCGCCAATCTGAGTGCCCCTCCATCTAATCATGCATGCGGTAACCCGCTTTTTTGAATTGGGAACCTCATGACATAAGTAACGGTTGCAACCGACATACGCGAGTTCCTTGATCCCATCATCCAATGTCCATCCATTCCTTCAACTTTTTCTCAGCGAAAAATATGCAGCACAAGTCCTACGCCACATAATGCGATGTCGAAATAGTGGCCTAAAGACACCGTGTCTCTTTGTCATTTGAGTCGAAGGACAGGGTTGTCGGGATTGTCGGGAGGAAAAGATTGGTAAATGCCTCGCTGACGCTCGTATAATCATAACTGACTTTACATCCGGGGTTCTCGTCTTAATCTTGGCAAACGCTTCTGACTCAAATTGACATTGCATCTATGCCTCATTGCTACATAGGATTGGCTAAAGCTCGTGCGGGTGACTCGCCAATCCATGGGTTAACATAACCTGGACATCGAATGCTCAAGCGCTCAACCCAGGTTAGTTGGTTAAATCAACTTCGGGTGTTCCTTCTACTCACATTTTTATCGATAATGCTGGCCTAATTGCACGTAGCTGCTTCGCTAAGGAATCAGGAGGGCCTGATATATCGAAGCTCATAACTCGAATCACTTCATGGGGCTTTGAGCGGCAACTCAAAGTTCTTCCTTCTTCATCGGCCTCGTGGTGGCCAAGAAGCTCAGATGTATAGCCCTTCCATGTTTTTCTCGATGCAAGGGCTGAGAGTTACCGAGTGTGAGGAAGGGGCGATAAGTATAGATGGAATTGGTATATGAGGGGACTACAATATCTTTAGAACCGCTCATAAAGGCGCTAGATTTTCTTCGAGTCAGACTCGTGTTAACTCGTGTTAGAATTAACTTAGAGATAACTTGGTCCTTGAAGTCGAGCTGGGTTTATGGAGTATGTCAAGGTCAGATGATTCCCGGTGACGTAGGTATGCCGTGAAATGTACGATAAGAGAAACCCGGACAAAGCCGCTACTTGCGCAACTAGATAAAGCATATAACTCGAACGATTACAGCTCTAGAAACCATTTCATGCACACGGACGAGTTGGACAGGTACAATATAGGACAATTAACGTTAACGAATTAGGAAAGGGCGAGGAGTCGTTGGAGAACGAAGAATAGCCAAGATCCATGTTGGATCCAATTTATCGTTGGAGGTGTTGAGATGGCATACTATGCCTCACCGTATCCCTCACAACCTGCCCATAGATCGCCGGAAGGGCCATAGTCTGAGCCATAATCTGCCTCAGAACAGCTTCCATCGTATCAAACCTCTCCTCTGTATACATCTCCAACTTGGCCAACCTTTCCTCTACACGGGATTCGAGTTTCGCAATACGGCTCTCGAATTTTGCATCAACGGCAGCAAACCCTTCGGCCACTTTGTGCTCAAGCGTGATGAGCCGTTGTTCAAGTGCATTGAGACGCTCTTCCGTTGTCGCTGCTTGCCCGGAGAGGGATGTGTCCCGTATGCGCACGAGGGGATGGGAGAGCTTGTGAGAGGGGGAGGGACCATGTTGCAGGGTTGGAACCTTGTTAACGTCGCAATCGTTGCAGATGAACGTATCACGAGCTGTGAGGCATTGAGCCAGTGGACCAAACCATGGATCGGGAGAAAACGTACCACACATCACGCACGCCCAGCAAGGAGGCATAACGTGTTTCGCGCAACAAGCACATGAAACTACCTTGTGTACATTCTCTGTCTCTGGATCATCATCCTCTTCGGGATGTAACACATTGGCTTCCAACATCCTAAACAAATTTTTCATCTTCTCGATTGTGACTCTGGCATTCTCCACCACACGTGAGAAATGGAAGTCGTGCAGTGTTTGCTCGACCTTCACCATCGTATGAGAGGGGTCATGTACGAAGCCCCGCTTGCTAGGTGCTCTATCCACACAACTTGAGCAAAGGTCGATATTGTCTGAGAGATCCTCAGACATGCATGTGATGCATAGGTTTCGAGCCTTGGTGATTCGGCGTTCGCACCAGTCACAGCCCCATGCCCTGCATCATGTATCAACAGCTAAAAGTAAAGGCTTGTCATAGTGAATACGTACGGATGCCACGGTAGTTTCTGGATCTCGAAATCAGCCAATGCTTGATAGAACCTAGCCTCGCTCGGGTTCAAGCTCCTCCTCAACCGATCCAACTCTCCCTTCTCTGTGGCATTCAAGGGTTTCTGAGGAGTGAGCCCCATGGTTACAATCAACGATCTGATGCTAAGCTCGACGTATCGTTTGCGCTCCATCGTTCGCTCTTCTAAGAATCCACGGGACCACATCATCTCCTGAGCCATATGCCGCGTAGCAGCACACGCAAAGCTCCAACGTGCCCGCACAGGGTCCTCCGCGAAGGCTTCGTTGGTGTAGCGGTATCTGATGAGCGAAGGAGGAGTTTTAGTGAGCCCGAAAGGCTGATATGTAATATTTTGCGGGTCTTCTCTTGTCCGCCGATCCGTCCACTGCGCACGGACGATGCCTGTACTAACGTCCAGTTGTCCGTTACATTCCTTCTGCAAGCCGTCCTCATCGTCCGTTAGCGCAAAGGAGAAATCGTACTTTGTTCGCTTCCCAGGATGCGTTGGGCGGACATGTCCTGAAAACTCGAATGCACCTGTGAAGTGCTCCCCCTTGCCAACAATCTGCTTCCCATCTTCAACCAAAATGGATATGCGTAGGACGTAGGTGATGGTATCTTCGCCCTCCACGAGTGAATTATGTCCCGTCCACGTTCCTTCCAGTGGGTGAGGGGAACCTAAATGTTTCCTGCGATGAGGCTCGAATTCAAAATAGTCCGTGGATTGGTAGCCATCTCGATGTCCGTATTTGAGAATTTCATGGGACGTCTTCGCGAGAGTGGCTTGGATCGTTTCCTTCGTGACCTCCTCTCGGGGGAATGGCGTTACATCCTCCTCTTGATTCCAGGTTCCGAATGTGATTTGAGCTGGAACCCTCCGAATATCACCATAAGAGAGTTGCAGCTATCTTGACCATTAAAAGTATATCGGGTTGGGTGAATGGGCATAACGTACGAGTCCGAACGCAAAATTACCCAGGCGGCCTTGGATATCGAAGTGGGTCTGTTTGAACACGGCTACGAGGCGTGAGATGGTTTATGGATGGGGCCTGTATCATGGAAGCTTACCTTCAAGGTTTTGAATCCTAGTATCGACTGCCAAGAGGACCGAAACGAGAGACTCATTGAGTGATACAAACTCTTCTGCATCAAGGACGTGTTTGCAAGCCAGAGTAAGAACTCGAAGATGACGTTTGAGCAGAAGATAAATGAGTGGATAGACGAACTGGCGAGCAATCGTCAGGCTAAAACACTTGGCAGGTGTGTAAAAACTTACTCGTTCAATTCGACCTTCACCCGTTACGAGAGATACCGTAGCGGTCGTATCTAATTCATAACCAACGTCCTCTAGGTTCATCTCCAGTCGCTTCTCTTCTTCAGCTGTGTACATTTCCGTGTAACGAACAAGGTCGGAATCCGATAGCATCTTCGGGTTGACGGATGTTGTGGAGCGGAGGATCAACTCAATGCGCCAGAATGAGGGATGGAAGAGATATTCGTCGACTCCACGTCGGTTTGAAGGGAGGATGTGATCGAGCATCTCAAACATAGATCGTACAAGACCGTAGATCTTGCTCTTATATTGCGTGATGCTGATCTGCCAGCCTGGGGTTCATTCGTGTCAATTATGTGTTTACGTAAACGAGGAGGAAACATACCGACTGCCCAAAAGGCGAACCACTCAGGTAGACTCCAGCCAGCTGGTCTCTCCTCAACAAAAGTGTTCACTTCCTTAATACTTATGTAGCCGGTGCCGTCGTCGTCAACGGCTTCGAGGATGGATTGGACGTAAGCAGCATTGATGTAGGCCAAAGCCCAACGGTCGTCAGTTTTCTTCTTCGGGGAGGGAACGGGGCTCATTCTTGCTGATTGAGGGGAGCCAAGGGAACTGCTGAGGGAGCCCCTATCGACAGTAGGGGGGTCTGATACACGGTTGCGGTGGTCCGCATAGTAGTCATGCAAATTGAGAACAAAGGTTCGAGCTTTAACGCTTCCTTTCCACCCCATCTCTTTCCATAACTTGCGTAGATCCTATTATCCCATAAGTGATGCGCCCAGCCATGAAAGCGAACGAATACGTACTGGATCGTTAATGCGGTCGTGTGAGCCAGCCATGAGCGCGTTGATGATATGATCTGACTCTTGCCGCAACGTCTCGTTGAGCTGTTTGTTCTGCATGTCAAGCTTACGCTCGAATAGGACCATATTGCGACTGAAAGCGTCGTCAATGTCCTCCTGAATTTCCTTCATGAGTCGTTTCCGGATTTCGGGAAGGTCATTCGAACGTCGACCGGATCCTCCACTGCGACCGGATATACGCGATAAGGAATCTCCACTCTTTGCAACGAGTTCCTCGAGATACTCGTCATTGCTGATGCAGGCTTTGACTCCTCCACGTTCCTCGATGAACTTTTGGACTTCACGTTCACGAGGAGTATCAAGTTTGCGAAATATCATGATCATGTCTAGTTTTTTGTCAATCTTCTTCAGCATCTGTCCTTGATCATCGAGTTTTTCGTTGGCGACATCAACGCCGATGGTCGTATGAAGGGAGAGGGAGAGTTCCAAAGTAGACCTGTGTTCTGCGAACTTCTGTGCGAATTCAGCAAGCCTGGCTTCATATATACTAGCCTTAACGGTTTTTGCTGCGGAAAGATCAACATTGTAGGAACACAGAGTAAGGTTTGGAACGTACCTAAGAAGCCTTTTTTTAAGTATGTGTCGCACGCGGAACCACATTTTTTGATATCGGAGGCCACCTCAAGCATGAAATGTTTTAGGCGGTCAGCTATACTGACACCATCACGGCCCTTCTCCTGCGAATTGCGTATGTGGCGAAGCCTAGCGAAAGCAATCAGCAAATCGGAACCCAGCCAGAAAAAAGGATAAGAAACCCACTCAAAGAAGATAATCATAAGTTCTTGCATTTGAACTTTGATGGCGAGCACCTTACGATCGTTATCCCTTCTCGTGAAATCCATGGTCACAACGAGGGCGAACGCGCCAACAGCAACTGGTCAGACTCTGCGTCAATTAAAACTCGAGTCCTAGAGTAGCTGAGCTCACCGCCGATGAATGGGTGCACTTGACCGAGGGCCTGTAAACCCTTGATGATCGTCTTTGCAGTGTCCGAGAATCCATTGACTGAGTCTTCGAACGACTTGAAATCTAGGTCACCATCTCCCGATTTTGAGCGGCCACTGAACAAGTCAGCGTTCTGAGATACGAAATCGTTAACGACCTTAAGAGGGTTGTTCTGGTCTCCGGCCAAGCTCCGAGCTCAAGCAAAAATAATCAGCCAGAGGAAGGTACGAAAGGAACATCAGTAACTCACCTATGACCCCGGGATCCTTCGGGTCCAGCAATGCGAGTCCTTCATGAGAATATGCCGTCTGAAAGGCCGATTGAAGTAGGTGTTCTTCTTGGTCTAGTAGTCTGCTCAGCCGATCAAACGCGCCGTCTTCACCCAAACCTCGCGCGTTATCCGTCCCGCTTGACATTGGAGTGCAGCCAAAAAGAAAACTGTCCGAGACTCAGAACTGGAGGGGACGAAATAAGGACTCCACTTTGTTCACAAACGCATTAATATCGTTGCTGACTCTGCCTTGCGCAAAAGGTACCGCCGATCAACATCAAGGGGCGAGATTCCAGATGTATACTTCATGATTCTCAGCGCTCAATGTCCTTCTTGACGTGAGTCGATCGTTGACAGCAGATGTGTTGGACAGGCGGTCACGTACCGGGCAAAATAAGGCTGACTGGTGGATTGGCTACACCTTAAAAGTGAGCGATATAGGCAGCCAGCTACATTCATGGTGCAGAAGCCTCGATGGCAAAAAATAAGCAGGCATTAGGATGCGAACTCAAGGCCAGGGAGAGATCCTAGTCCAAGCTGCTTGATGACTAATTTTAGCCGGAACACACGGACTAGGACCGAGATTCCTTTTCCAGCAGCGTCGCCTAGACAACCGAACCTTCGATGCAGTAATTTTGAGACGTTTATCAACAATCCACTGCGGCGTGGAGACGCGCATACTTGCGTTGATGTGATCTCGAAGCTACTTAACAGAGGTTTGCAGGAGTTTTGGAGCATAACTCTCACGCTCACGTCGAATGCTGCCATTCTTATCATCCAAATCGTATATTTCTATCCCGCCTACCGCTCTTCATTTATCAGATGGCCCGACACTCCTTTATGAGCTTCATGGCGCGCTGTGTTCGCTGGTAATTCTGCACATAACCTGATAACGGAGTGACCATCCGAAAGGCATCCCGTCTCCTTGGATCTCATTGTGTATCGACCTTGTGAAGCAAGAGCACAAAGAAATGCAAGAAAGTTGAATATTCAGTCGGTTCCCAAATACCCGCGGGCCGTTCCGAAGTCTTCCTACTTCTTTTATCTTGCCCCATATCACCGGGCTCAGCTTATTTGCTCACACACAATGGACTGCATCTGGATAAAGTATGTATAAAATATTTCTTTCACCGTCGCTAGAACTCACGCTTGTAAAATCTTCTCATACGCGAAACGATGAACACCAGACCAACACTGGCTGCCTCGGAAGCTAAGTTGAGTCCACTTAGCTTAGGATGACCGCTGATTCAAAATGCCTTTAAGACAGAGTTGAACATGTTCACATGAGTGGCGGGGGTCCCCACCCCGGAACTCCACACAAACTGACACATGAAAAAGTAAAGACCGCACTTATTCTGATCAAAGATAATCCCGTGAGCCTACGACCGGTGACACACAATCCATAATATCGCTTGAATCTTGCCCGTGTCTTCGCAGTTAACTTGCTTGTAGTGGTATAGAAATGCAGGACCTATCATCATCAACTTGAATCATGCTTTTCATGATCAGTTGCATGTACAATCCATTCCCGTCATTCTTTCCTAGCTTTCCACTATCGCAGTGTCCGGTGAGATAAGTTCAGTAGTGGTCACATTAGCTGGGACCTGTGTGAGTGGTATTCAATGATCTCGGCAAAGACCTAGTTGCGTTTTAGTCGAGAGTTGATGCGAACTGGTAATTCCACTGAAACACCCCTCTAAAGAGCATTCAGGTGGTTGTTCTGCGATTGAATATCGCCTGCCCCCTTGCTTTGGCAGCAAGATGTAATCCAGGATATAACGACTCGGCTCAAGGATTGTTGGGGCAGAACTCCTGGAGAAAGGGGAGGGAGCTCATCTGACATCAACAGGGTCACTTAATTAGACTTTTCTTGCCATCGTCTACATAATTCCTGCACCTCGTATTAGTATTGCAGGCAATCCAGATGAATGTCGGGTTGTGACCTGATTTAAGAGATCTGGAGGACGTGGGAGAGTTTGTATCTCTCCAAGTGTGGGACTTTATCCCAGACTATCAATCGGCGTTCTTTCTCTACCGTTTAATCTACTTCGCACTACCATCTTCTTGTCGCGTGCTTCTGCTTCCAGTGATAGGATCCCCACCGTTGAACATAATGTTGTATACGAAGCAGTTCACCGTCGGCGTCTTATAGCCTGGGCCGCGTGTTATCACGTCTAGAGCAAACTATTTATGACCCGAATATCATCTGGCCGGGGGGGTCGCAGCTCCATCTGAAGTACTATTTCTACTCAGATCGATGGGGATGCCTTTAAAGCCTTATTTAAACAAACGGACTCACGGGTTTCACTGGTTTCAGAGGTAGTCAGCCTCCGAGTCGTAGGTCTCTGTCACTGGCTCACTGACCGTTTTAAGCACTTGCACCTTACCCTGCACATTTTCGTCGATATGGGCTGATGATCCAGATCCAACCCCACAATTAAACGAGACCAACTAAACTCCATCAGTGCTTAGGGCTACCTGCAGGGATCACCAGAAGATGAGAGACCACGTTTCAGTGTTCTATCCTTGTCTACCCCCTCCTGATCGCTTTCCTACACATGATGACCATCAGCCACCGTACATCCGACTTTGGGTAGGGATTATGACTTCTCCCGTGATTTCTCAAGTTGGAGCCTGGAAATCGCAGTGTTGTAGCCGCCCTCGGGGTTCCCCTATTCCTGAATGGAAGGATTACACATCATCTAAGTTGGTGTCGATAACGGAGCCTTAACGCCCTCCGCTGCCATTTTTGGAACCCCAACATTTGAATTGAAAGTGCCAATGATATACACAGCTCATGGCCATTAGATGTTCTAGCTTGGCATTTCTCACAGGTATGTTCTCGAGAAGTGGTCACGTTCGAACCTTGGCTGGAGATATTTCCAGAGGAACGACAAGCGTTCTAAGGTCAGCAGCAATTTGGATTCAGCTCAAAGCTCCCGAACAAGCCCTGTCAGGCTCACCACCATTATCCTACACTAAGTTTCCCCACGCCTGACGGATATCTTCACAATGCTAGCTTCTCGGCATATATGCTATTATTGAAGCCCCTTCGAGGCCTCAGAAGATGGGCTTAAGTCTACTTCTGACGCGCGGCAGTCAACCATAAAGGTTACGAGTCTAACCTTGCAGCAAAACGGAGTTCAAGATCTGAACGGAGCCGGCTTTTGCATCATGACCTGTGATGGGTTCTGCCAGTTGGACACGCTTATTATGTTTTGTGAGGGATCGCAGTCACTGGGATCTTAGAGTGTAACCAACTGGGCAAGGATATCCCCTCCCCAGTCAAGATCCTCAGCTGGTAAGCCCCGCCAATCCCCAAAGCCCAAAACACACCCAATCCCACTTGATCTTGCATTCGGTATAGCTAATGAAAGATTATTGAACCATACCTTGTTTATAGATAAGGCTCGGATCTCGGGGGAAATCCGTGCCAATTCCCTGATCGTGTACTGGTGTGCCCGAGCGCAAGCTAAGGTTGATGAGATGGACCCTTGATTACAGTCCTGTCGAGGCAGATTCCCGTTACTTCTTCGCTGACTCGGCTTGATTCGAGGTTGTATGATGATACGACCACAGTTGCTGTTCAGGGTTGAACTCTCCCCCGAGCCCCATGATAGCCTACCGTGCCGTAAAGTAGTCATGAAGAATACTTGCAATTCGGAGGAACTCTACAAATCCTCGTAAGCACCTGCAAGCTGTTGGCTAGTCACCGACCGCCTATTAATGAGTTGACCTATTCGTGCACCATTGTGCGACTAATTATAGAAAGTCATACGGCAGCTCGGCGCCGTTACAAGGCTTACAAGTCTGGATGATAATTCCCTAAGCCAGCTTCAGTTCAAACTTCGCTCTCATCAACACAGGATTCATTGACCATCGGGATCCTATGTATACATAGAACAATCCAAGGCACGACCACCAGCAAATTCTCGTGCGTGCATGTGTCAGCGTGCTAGATATTCCAGAAGCTCCCAACTTACATAAACCTCGTGTTGGGAAGGATCAGCAAGACTTTCCATCCATGTGAAGGTGATCCAGTTCGCAATAGGAACCCACTGGTTCGCGAAGTTCAGAACTATTAGTGGCAATACTGACAAGCCAGCCCTGCCTAAACAAAGTATTACGACTCGTTGACGCGAAGAACCACGGGCGGTTCCTAGATAGTACTCGACAATACTCGCGTATCAAGGGCTGAGGGAAGAAAATGTGTTCCTCGTCGTTCCCCGGAGTTTGACGAGTTGACATTGTGTATGTACTCCTGGACATTCCCGACAGACCTGAATAAATAAGCAATCAATTATGCGATTGCTGATGAGGTTCTCCCATTTGAGATGTTCGCATTCAGATTATCGGCACAATTGTATTCAGGTTTTGCCACATCATAAAATTTCAGTTCTCGCCGACGGCACCAGTCAGTCTCAGCCAGCGCAACAGAGGTAGACTCCACAAAGAACTTGAGTAAAAGATCTTCCGGCTCAATGGTGGGATGACATATCACTGAACTCATGCCATGGCGCTCATGATCTTTAGCCGACGGGAATCGACGACACAACTCACGTAACGCAATTACCAATGTCCCATAATCCACCTCTGCCGTTGGATGCCTGCCCATACCTGTGAATCTAATCGCTATCAGTGTACGGGTCCTCCGAGAACAACGCCCATATATCCATAGCTCCAGTATACCACATGCGGCAGCGGGCCCTTCCCTGTCCTTCCCTTTCCTGTCTCAAGTAAGTCAATGCATACCCGGTACGGTTTCGCATGGAAAACGCCGTCTCTGAATTGATGCTATGCGGACGGCTCTGATTAGCGTGCTATTCTCGGCACTGTATTATGTTGTGTTGTCACCACCATCATCTTCTAATCAACAATCAACATCCCCTCTTGGTCGTGTTCAATTAACAGCCAGGGCATTTGGTCTAATCCAAACAAGCCACGCACTACGCACGGACCTCTGTGACTATGGTGCTGCGTGTGCTGTGGCCATCCGATCATTACAACATACGACTTCGAGCTTGTGACAATTTGCGCATGACCCGGATGGAGATTGCATGTCTCGGCAGTGTGTGCCGGGACACAGGTTGTGGCGTATACCATGGTACTCAGACAGCTCGAGCCGGCGTAGCACTACCCCTGAACGATTTCTATCGGCCATTTTGTGGCTTATTACAATAGGCTCGATATTACCTAGACTTGCTGAGTGGTGGCAGAGAACAGCCTCGCTTTCGCACAATACCTCAGGCATTCGAGCACTTGAATCTAAAATAAAACACGCACGCTTGTACAATGTGTAGCCAGACGAGATCATGGCGACTAGCTGGCTACCAAAGTAGCTTCATCACACTAGCCATCACCGCCATAGTCACCGACTTGTGAGTAGATTATTCCTAGGAATTGACTACCACCTGATCGGAACCGGAACGATTCTCGGAGTGTCCGGAGCATGCGCAGTAGATGGATAAACACCCTTCTATTAGCCGCGACCACGATCAGAACAAGGACTCAACGTTGACAGCGTTAGTCTGTGAGCAACTTCGAACTCAATTCCGGACTCGAACCAGTGCGCTCCGGGGCCCTCCCGGCAATGACACAACATTCCACCATTCAAGGAGCAATGGTTACAGTAGGGGGATAGTCCAAGCAAGGGATGAATTTGAGGCTTCCAATACGAGGTAAGAACCCTTCGCTCTTGGGATCATTCCTCAGCCTCTCAAACGGAAATGAGGGGACTACTCAGCATATAACATTCATATGAGAGTCTTCCCGACGCGCCATCCTCTTGGCAACTTCTCGAATTTCGAAACTTCGAGCCTCAGAACAACCCTCCTTCCCCCAGATTCACCTTGGATTTGAGGCGGATCTGTGCTTGTGGAATAAGAACGTGGGATATGCATCAGAAGTCGGATGCGCTCCATTTTGCACCCTCTTTCTGTCGCGTAGCACAGGTTCTTCCATTTGGCCCCTCGCTATGTTGTACTATAAGGGTATCTTAAGCCGCCTTGTTGGCATCATTGAACAACAAGCGATCAATGACCTTCGTCGTGTTGTATGGTGACCACAGCCCGACAAATTTAAAGTGCCCGGCTTTTGTTTTATTTTAAGCGCTATTGTCGTTCAAAAGCACCCCAATTCCCGAATATGTACTACAGAAAAAAGATCATTCAAATCAGTTTCAAACTAACGTCAAAGAGATCCATTTCAAAATCAACTCGAAAATTTATTTTCTCACAATTTTCACGCTGACGCCAGGCACCGACCTTTTCGTTATTCGCTCCAACGCCTTGGTCGGATCCCGACGCTAGCCACACATGAAACTTACCAATCAAAACGCCAAAAGATGTAGCGCGACTTCGTATTTGTGGCAAATTAAGGGCAACAAGGGATCCACGAATCCCGAGCAGTGGGTGAAGCAACGGAAACAAGCATTGCCGCCAAGGCAACGGAACAACAGTCTCCGAGACTCGAGTCTCAAGTCCGAATTTCAACAAACTGACTATTTGTCTCCGAACAACCCGATACATGAATCGCGAGGGACAATTTGCGACGGATGCAGGTATCAGGTTAAGTCATTTGTCGGTTTCTAAGTGGCAGCCGCAGCATGGCGAGAGCGGGAGACAACGTTCAAAACTGCGTCGGCGAGTGAATACATACTTACCCGGCACATCGTGAAACCGCCGTGATTTATCATGTTTCAAGATAATTTCGGTCATAATATCGACAATAATGGTATGATTCTACTGATCACACTGGCACACTTACCTGGCATGTCCAAGTCGAACCACCTAAGTAACATCCCGAGTCCCGAACGTCCAAACCCTTCTTGGGTCTTCTGGAACCTACCTACCAGCGCAGCCTCGAAGCCAATGCATCACAGCGCAACCTCCTAAATCTACCCACACCACACCCACCGCATAAATCCGTACTCACTCCACCCCTTGATATAGGCGCTTCGGACCCGCCACTTCGAGGCCTCATCTCGAAGCTCAAAACACATTTACCCGAGCCCGATCACTTAACTATTAAAAAACCAAAAACCACAGAAAGAAGAACTTCGAAGCCCATAGCAACTTTGACCCTTGCCTCCTTCTCAGCTGAGAGCACAGCCCAAACGAGTCTCGAGGAACCCAGATCCTCCCAGAGGCCATCCCCAATCCAGCGTTAACCTGTTCGTTCGATTTCCTAACCCCATGCTCCCATACCCCGAGGAGGTCGTATCACAATCTGGCTTTGTACTCGCCTCCACTCCAACTTCGACTTCTACTTCTACTTCTAGTACCAACCTGTGCTAGTTAATGAGCACAACACAACATGGTCGATACACTTATAATTAACCAACTGCATTGAGGAGTAAGGAACACCCAGCTTCTATGAGCCCGGGGAGGAAGAGTGGCGGTGGCGGTGGGGGGACCTGCTGACCATCAGCCCAATTACGGCCAGCCCAGTGCATAACCCAGACTCCCAATGTTCATCCACATTTTTGAAAGTACGGGATAATCCTTGTCATGGGACCTTTTCACAGCTTCTTCAACCATGACAGTCCTTCTCTCTGGGAATCTAGAACTTGGACTGATGATCTCGCACCACCGCCTCACATCACATCAAACCAGAACAAAGCAAAGCAACGTCGCACGTTCCCACTGCTATGTTCCTGAGAGAAAGGCCTTGTGGTAGTAATGAGTCTCACGACTTCTCGGTGCTGAAATCGGATCTAAGTCTAGGAAATTCCGATTATCCTCCCTAAAACACACGAGGGGCGGGCCATGGCGGGCAGACATCGGGAACAGGCCAAGAGAAACCTTGTGAAACAAACGAAACAACCAAGGGGAGGAACGGAACACAAGGTTCCAACGAATAAGTCTATACATTCTGTAATATGGTGAGTACCGCAGAGCCACTACGAAGACACAAAAAATACACATGGGCGAAGCCAAAGAGGTCAAAGGAAAGGAGAGTAACGAGTTAGCATACTTTACGATAGGATACGCTACAACCAGGAGGAACGGGATAGAGTTTAGAAGATGTATGCATGCACCATAATCCATAAAACCATAGCAGAACCAAAGAAAGGGAAGAAAGGGAAAAAACCAATGCCAAAATGATTTTACGACACCGTCGTTGGGTTACTCGGGTGATGATTACTGCTTGCCGCCGCACCGCTCTGCGCACTTCCAATCCCAACAAACAACCTCCTCGCCCAACCCCCAATGGCACCAATTCCCCTTCCACGCTTCTCATCTCTCCCATCTTTTTCATCATTCTTCTCCTCATCGTCTACACCATCAGGCGGCATCCCCAAGCCCTCTACGCTCGCAAAACTCACAAGACCCTCCATCATCCGACACTGCTCACTCGCCTTGCGGGCATTAAACGTCGAAGTCGTCGCAGACGTCGGATGGTGGCCCACACCCAACACCAAGTCTAATCTCTCCACACTTCCCTCCACCTCTCTTCGTTTGCAAGGATACATGTACGGACTCGACGGGTAGTCCGTCGAATCGCGTGTTCGGGTCCGGTACATTGCAACGCCTTGTCGTTTTGTCGAACTCGATGATGCGGTCCCAACGAGAGGTGGAGTTGGGGGTGGAGTGAGGAGTCTCACATCGTCCGGATCAATTTGCTGTTGCTGTTGCTGCATTAGATCATTGCCCTGACCGAGCACCGGAGAGGCGTCGGCTGTAAGAGGGGGCGTAGTGCCTGCCGATGAATGCGAGTTATTCCGCGAGGGGTGTGGGTGTGATTGATGGGTGTAGTGATTGGGAAGCTGTCTTGACAGTGGACAGGGAGATCTTGTCGGGTGAAGCGAGGCCGTTAAACCTGTCGTTGTTGCTCTACGGGGGGTGGCGGGGGTTGTGGGAGGCGGCGGAGGGGGCGAAGTTATTGGATCTGTCTTGCTTCTTGATCGATAGTGTGTCTGTTGGCAATGGAACAGATAATTTGAGTGATCGCTGCTCCCGCTCGCACTTGATTTAGGAGACGAAGAAGTCAGCTGCGGAAATGAATTTGCAATTAGCAAATGAGGAATAGGGGTAGATATTCGCAATGGATGCGGAACGTACCATGTTGTGGTGATCTCGTTCTGACCACGACCAGGCTGGGGCATCATCTCTGCTCCTTCTACGTTCCCTGCTGCGCTCCTTGTCGTCGACAACACGCCCTGAGTACAACACACGTTCTAGCCGTGCGCGGAGGACCTGCTCGTGGGGCGTGAGAGGCAGTGGTTCTGCGGCGAGTGAGGTAGGCTTTTTCCGAGCTGGGATGGAATTATGCCGCTGCAGGCTGAGATGGCCGTCCGAGGCCGGGGAGCGCTGGAGAGATAGTCTCCGAGCGGAAGGGTCGGGACTTGCAGGACGGGAGGGAGAGGGGGAGTGGGAGAGGTTATGGTGGGGACGGATGGGGGTAGAGGCAGTCGCAGCAGTGCGGTAGAGAAAGGCAGCACGGCAGAGTTGATCTTCTTCGTCGGCCGATGTGCACGTGCCCGTACTATTGCTCGCTGTCGTGGGTGGTGCTGTTCCTGGTACGTGAGAATGGCGGCGTCGGTGGGCGCGAGGTGATGACTGTGACTGCGGGGCGGGATTACGCTCTAGGGTGGAGCGGAGAAGACGTTCTGACCTCGAGGGTGGTCGTTCTGGAAGCATGTCTGCGAATGTGGGGGTGGCAGTAAGTGGCAAGGGTGATGGTGGGAGGATAGACGGACGGAGTGGGCTTGGACGGAGGGGAGTCGCTGGGGAGGACCTGACTAGCAGACAGGGCATTGGTTAGAAGAGCCAGAAATATATATGCCAGTCTGCCACTTCTCACCTGTCCACCTCTGGTTCACTTCCATCGCTGACCCGGTTCACTCCTGCACTGCACTCAAAACCACTCTCACCCAGATGTCGGCGTCGTGGACTGAGGTAATCCGCCCTTCCTCCCCCCTCTTGTCCGTTCAAATACTCTTCCAATGCAATATCGGCGTTACTCAATCCCACCCTTACTAGTCACAACTGCCTCCGTTTCACCACTCCCTTGCCTAATTAGGCCAAACCCCAGAATTTTCATGCCCGGTCACGCGGACCCGCGCGTTCCCTCTCATGGCTTGGCCCGCAACAGCTCACGACCCGGCTCGCTTCCCCATGTACACGCCCATCCCATGCTACCCACCTTGTCCTGCACGCAGAACCCAGTCCTTGATGCTGACGCACCCATGCCAGCATCTCGACCTACCCTCCTTCCCCCGCAGTTCTCCCCATCCCTCCTCTTACCTCACTTTCTCTTCGGCTCGCTCGACCCCGCATTCAACCACTAGACTCCAGCCCTCTGTCATTCAACGGAACACGGAGCGGCCCAGGGACGCTCTAATGAGGCCTGGCTCTTTTGGGTTACCAACCTCCCTAGTCTCCAATACTTAATATGATAAACGGACACTGTCGAAATTTTGCGTCAGTGCACCACAAATTACTGCACTTGTATCTACCAAAGGGTGGCGATATTACCCCCTTGGCCTACGCTATGACAACCCCCGGTATCAATTACCCAACGACAAGATTGGCCTTTGTAATCATCAGCTACGAAACATGAGGCCCGTTTCCACGTCACCGACTCGGCCTGCCCAGCGATACCCTAGCAGCGCCGGAAACGAATATATAATCATCACAATCTTCGGCATATTAAAATAGCCAAACTTAAGCTCGCCGTCTGCGAGCGCGAGCGCCTTATCCCCGTTTCCCAGTCCCTTTTCCTGGAAGCGCTCCACTGGCACGACGTCATGTATTCGCTAAGTCTATGTCCTTTGCCTCGTCACGAATAAGAATTTGTCCACGGAACTTGGACTTTTGTCTTACTTTAGTATACCCGTACATTTTCTATCCCATGTTTCTCGCTTTTCTGGGGCATGTGGCGATGGTATAACCACCGAATCCACAGCGACTTGTCAAAGTTTTCCACACTGCCATCACCACCTCCACCAGACATTTCATCTCCTCGATATCCACAGCCTAAACATAAACGGAAAATCCTCACGCAGTGTAAATCTGATGGAGACGCCACTCGCCAACAACCACGGTATTCAGGCACTTGCCCGATCCTTCAAGACATTCGTGCTACGTACTGCAGCACATCCATCAGAAACTGAGGGAAATGCTTCAAATCGAACTCAAACTCACTGAGCCAGCTCAATAAGCCCATGAGCACCCCAGCAACTCCAACGATTTGCAACTAAATCCTTACTAAATCCTTCCTAAATTCCACATCAATTTCCATGACCCGCAGTGCCGACTGCGAGATTTTCGCTATAACCCACCGCCATCCAATCCGATGCGTAATTGTCCCTGGACAAACTTCACAATGACGTGGATACTGGCGTCTTCCAAATGAGAGTCTGTGCTCAATGGCAATGGGAGAAATAGGTAAGCAACTGATTATGCAGGGAGAACGACAAAGCCTATGTTGGCTTAAATCGCGCACCCTCGTTTTGATTCGCGTCTTTTCGAGTGGTGAGCATACGAGTGAATTCGACGACTTCTTTTTTGCTCAGGCTCTCCATCGCTCCATTGTCCGTGCTTCCATCTTCTAAATATCGGCTTGTGCGTATCTGGGCACCGGTAGGCATTTGCGGTGTGCTTAATAAATCTGGGTCGTACCCGACTCGGAGGTAGCGGCGATGGCGGTATTACTGGGGTTGCAGGTCCTGTCTTCCCAACACAGAACTCACATGAATCCTAGAGCAGAGACACATCCACCCATCCGTCGAATCCACCATCAAAATCTACCTCGTCCTTCTACAAAGTGCTCCTAACCACGATTAAATCCAATAACCAACCTCAACGCACTCCCGCTCAATAGCCAAAACTGCGCACTTACAACCCTCACTATAAACTCAAAGAACCTCCCACACCCTGATCGATACTTAATTGCGATCAAGGAACCCGACTTCTCTTCCGCCCCCTCTTCACTTGGAGCTCAGATTCGTGCCTCCCCTATCCCGGCCTATCGGCAACCTATCAAAGTACCAAGACCAAAGTAGGCATGTACCTGCTATTTATGTATTTCAATCACTGACCAGTTCGCGAAGCAGCCCCATCGTAGGAGGCCCGTGCTCAAGTAAGTATTCAACACACCCGTGCGCACAGGCTTTCAAGTGTAGTTAAGGGGGCTCGGAGGGTTTGGACGTGTACCGGGCCAGGGCTGGTAGCAGGTGACTGATGGTGACCCCACAGATGCCAGACGCACAAAACTGACATATGTACGCATCTGCCCGAAACCGCCCTCCCCCCCGAGTCGGTAGAAGATGATGATGGGAACTTATGTGTTGATTCGTGCGAGTTGTGGTTGTGATATTGACACTCATGTACAAATCACAATTAATTCTTATGTCTGTGTGTGGGTAAATTTAACTGTCCGATTGGTGTCCAACCGTACCGCCCCGCAGTCCGGAAGCATAGTGTATTATTACATATGACCATTACACTTAGGGGTGACTGACCCTATCACTTCCTGGCCCGATTTAGGCTTATAGACTTCTCTCGTTGACTTTACACTTCCGTAGAGATCGAGAAAGCTAATATGCCAATTTGAATGAGCGAGACGACGTAATGCGCACTGCGTATACCTGTGGTATGATGTCTTTCATACAAGGGGAGGTAGTAAGCTGGAGAAGAGCCTCGGAGCTTATGAAGAACAGGCTTGAAGTGCTGCAATGTTGCCTTTTGTCTTATAGTAAGCCATCAGTCTAGAGTTGTGGGTAGTGACTGCGCCTTTGTCTTTGGGTGAAGAGTTGGATAGTGCATCCGATAATGAGACGCTATCTCCTTTGGACCCAGGGCTGTGAAAGATCGATGAGCTTTATTCAATGTTGGCGTATCTGATCCAAGGGCTTAGCCCTTTCACTCCCGAGTTTCAATCCCAAGCAAGCCAGTCAGAATTTTTCCAACTGGGTTTTCTGATTTCTGGTATCAGTCAATAGCAACTCTTCATAGCCCGAACCACAACCACAAGTCCTGACTCCCCTTCGGGCAAAAAATGCGCCCAAACCTTAAACCACCCGGCAACCTGCAAACCGCGTCTCCGTCGGTTGATTCGTTCCACAAGATCGACCGACGGGAACACTAGAACCTCAAAACCCTGTAGCTGCACGAACCTATACAGGGAATTTTCTAAAACCTTTGAAGTGGAGAAACCAGAAATAACTTAACCTTTCAACGTTCGAAGAACTAACCATTATTAGAATATCGGTAGGCGTGGATCAACCCCACCCACGGAATCGCTTACCAATGACAACAGGTCTGGATGATCGTCGGTGCCCCATGTACTTAGCGAGGATACGCATTGACATTGCACCAGAGTAGTAGATTGGTGGATCAGCGAGACTATTATTATCCCGCTGACATCCTTCCAGACTCGGACAGGGGTTTGAATTGAAGCGGGCGGAATACCGGGTTCTATTGATCCACTCGTTCACCTTGGTTCACACACCCACCTAAACCTCACTCCGAATCCGCAGGTTCTCTCAGTGCGAGGATGAGCGTCAGCGAGGGCTTCTAGTTCGTCCCGTGGAAACTCTCGTGGCCGACCTTCTCGCTCACTCCCTCCCTTTCTCGGCTTACATGAGCTCGGGACGATAAATGTGGGTCTGACTCACTGCTAGAGGCCGCAGTGACTCCTATGAGATACCTGAACCTCTGACTCCATATGATTTACGCGGGTTCCTGCTGTACAGTTGGACACGAGGCCGAGGCGTGGTGTGGCTAATAGGCGTAAGAGTCAGACGTATGAGAGTAGAATACATGAATGTTTGAACTTTCGCTTCCGGATTTGCTCGCAAGCTGAAGCACCTCCCCGAGTCATAGTGGAGTTCTAGGAGTGCCAGGAGGCGAATGTCGGTTTCAGTGAGGATTCGGTGTTCAACGTTCTACGGATTAGGTCCGGGAGATGAGGTGTGGATATGAGTTCTGCCTGAGCTGGCCTAGATTCCACCTCGGACCCAGGCAGAGTGTGGGATATGTGAAAGACCCAAGATCCGTGAGGCCAAAAGGTCCGTTGATGTATGCCGCTATTGAGATTGAGTGAGAACTTGTCCCGTAACCCTAAAGCCAAAAACAAAATGTGGCTCTCTAATCCATGTCGGGCGAGCCCCTTGTGTCTCAAAAACAAACGAAACATGGCCATTAAAGGCGACTTTATTTCAAATTCATTACCAATATGCACTCTCCTACCATTGGTACCTAGAATTGTACCACAACATTTCCCGTATCTGTTCGTCATCCCCTCATAGGGCCTTGGGTCATGAGCCACACTGCTCCAAGTTTGAAACTCTTGCGATCGAAGTAGAGATGCCTATCGAGAACAAAACCAGGCCGAACCAGTGTGACCGTACATTCGCCAAAACACTGCATATTACGCAGCCCAGGTCTAGTCCTAGATATAACACGGAACTCATCGATCCTCGGAATAGTCAGCTTCAAGGTTGACAAATATATAATGTGCAAGGAGTGGGTGGATATCCCGCGAACTTGGGTTGCGTCGCTCTAAAGCTAGACCATACCCAGTGAGCTGACCTTCACTCTGTACACGCGGTTGCCTGCAGGCACAGAATCAGGCTTGCAGAGAAGTTTCGAATCGTCGAACCGTCGCCACGTGTGTAAAGTATGCGTCCTCGTTGATTCGCGTACCCCACGCAGACTGTCCGTTGACTGATTCCGTGGGACCGAAGACCTGCTTTGAATAAAAATATGCCGCCGGATAGTTCGCTACATCATTGTTACCTACGGAATGAGGTAGTCCCAAGCAAGGCTAAGCATAAACCCAATGATCCAGAAAAAGAAATGCGCGTCATATGCAATACCTTTAGGGATCTATCAACCATCAGTGATGTTCTCTAGATTAACAGCTTGACAGTATCATACGGAGAGAAACGAGATGTTTGAAGGGGAAGCATAATGTCCGAAGGGAAGTCTGCAAAGAATTCCAATTCTGGGGTCCTTCTGTCACAGGTCGGCATCTAGAGGGAGTTAAATGGGCTTTTCGAGGCCAGCGAATTCGAGCATGGGACGCCATAGCGATGGTCTTGATGAATATAGGTTGGCACGACTGCGTAGGAGATTAGTAGATAATGCTGTTGCAGTCCGACAGAATTGTGCGGGGTGGGATGGTCGCATTCATATGTTATATGTGTCGGGAATAAAGTGCCTGGTATGAAGAGGATTCAATGGTGTCTTGCGAGAGTCCTCAGTTTTGCAGGGAAAGAACCTGGATAAGAAATCGATAGTCGAGTGTGATCAGTATTCATTCCCATTTTGCACAGCGCTGAACCTAGAGCATAGTCTGGTCAGTTGATCAGATGACTCGTCGCAAGGGGCTCCTGCCGCGCATATGGTAGATCAAATGGTCAACGAAGAAAAGAACACAGCTTCATTTAGGCTACATGGTTGGCGTTAACGGAGATGGGTCGAGTCGATGACGCGTATAGTACTTGCCAGAAAGGGTGTCGAGGGGGTTGGTCCTAACAGCATTACACACTGCAGCTTTCAATCCCATTCATACGAGGAGAAGGGTGAAACCGGACGCGATGATTGGTCCTTTCCAATGCCAGCTAGACGGTCTAACACATGGCAGATTATCTATCTTCCAGCGAGCTATCCCTTCTTAAACATCCAGTTTTCCAGTAAATAAAGCTCAATCGAGGTCCAACACCTTTTATCGGAAAACAAAGAACATCATACCGAAAAATCAGGCCGGTCATCCAGTCTTTAGCAAAGAGGTGGTGAACCTTTTTTTTCAACAGCGGTCTGGTTCGGATGACCAAAAGGCGCATGTACTTCGGATATTGCCGGGGCGCGTTCAATTCATAAATTCTTATGTCAGCAGTATTTGGTTTAGCCTTTTCTCCTTCCGGATAGGACCCTACACGCTACCTTGGGCTTGCCCGCACTCTCACTATAATATTTCCTGTGTTCTTTGTTACCAATATGCAGAAAGCCCGTTGTTCAAACGCTTCCTGTCCCTTTTGACGCCTGACATACAATCAACGACCTGGGACAGTTTGTGCTGGTTCTATAGTTAGTGGATGCACCGTAGTATCCCCGACACTCCGTGCCCAGCGGCAATTTAAATCTAGGAGTGCGCTCAGATAGCACGAGGAGAGAATTCATTACCCAGGGTCTTGAAGGGTCTTTGAAGTCGCTGTGACGTCTATCCTTGATTGGAATCCTTGTTTTTGCGACCCCCAGATTATCGCTGGGATCAGTGATACGAACTTGACAAATGATGACTTAGGGGATTCTAATAGATCGTTATGTGCGGCCTTCCAGGGCTAAGAAGCTACGGCTAAAGCTCGAAGGAAAGGCCTCAAAGAAGCACAATAGGCACCGTTTAGAGGATACCCCTTGGAATCTACACGAACAGCCCGCACATGTTTCGTGTTGCAAAAACGCTGGGCGTCGCCACGACAGATTGTGCCTTGTCAGACTCGGGTAATGCTGCAGCGCGCACTAAATTCGCACACTTCAGCCGTTGGCCGTCTAGGTCCAGTCGTTTCTCGTCACCCCCAAGGCTAAGAGACACTGATTTTCATCATTCGTTGGCCAAACAGGCGGAGCCAAAAATAACAAAGGCACCTCCGAATACCCAGACGCATTAGTGATTGATTAGATAGCTCGTGCAGGTGCAGGGTATGAGGAGACAGGCGTGATTATGCATACGATCCTGCCCGAAGATAACGGGGGCGGACTCCCGCGGACGTGCTCCCGTGTGGTTCTCACATCAGTTGAAAGACAGCCTCGGCTTAGGCAGAGGAGACCCGGAAATTGGTGGATCCCTCCGCCAACTGTTAGGGTCTGAAAGTATTGGCTTATTCTGGTACAGTAACGGCCTCTCGATGCGGATGCGTAAGGTCGATATCCTCACAAACTCTATGGTACTCTTCCATGAATCACCGAGCACTTAAAATTTCTCTGATTACGATGTCTTGCAAGGGGGAGAATGGCTCCTCCAACAGTTGGTGTATTGATATTTCCCGAAACCAGAACCATTGCTCCGCACCATTGGGTTGCGGCTCTGTTAAATATCCTATCCAAGAACGTTAACTTGATGATGGCATCCCACCATTCCATCCTTCATACTAGGCTAACGGCCAAAGGACATAGCCAATGAACTACTGCTTATTGATATAGCAGCGGCGATCACATCCCCGTGACTCTTCGGAGGGAGGACCTTTGCGGTAGGCTCACTAGAACAACGAAAATATGTCACTGGTAAATCGCAAGTATAGGGAGTGGACTCGAAAGTACGGTCCTTAGTAGAGAATTGCTTTTCCCTGGTCTAAAAACTGGAGTAATGTATAATGACACAGCCCGCGTTCCCTCCGCCGACGCCGGTGCTTGTTTGAGTCACCTAAAGCTCGAACTTTGAGATTTATGTTGGCATCCTCGTGCGGACCGGAGGGCGACCCGATGTCCTGATTAGGTGTAGGCTGACCACGTTGTGGCCTGTTGTGGCTCTGGTTCACAATATCACCGGCAATGATATGAAATTCGACGCTATCCCTCCTGGGGCCACATCTAGAATGCGTTGACCTTCTCAAGCTGCTGCCACTAAGGAGTAGTAGTGAACTGAATCCATTTGAGGTCCCAGGCTCCAATCTGAAGTGTTTATGTGACCTGGGCTCCGATCTCCCACACAGCTCGCGTCCAAAGTGTTCCTGGGTTGACGTGAAGTTGCAGGCCGGTGACTCAGCAGAGGCCAAATTCGAGCCGTTAAGCCGAGGTCATGCCAATTCCCCAAGATCCGGTCGCATTTTGAGCCCCTAGGTCCCATCCCTGGATGATAAACTCAGCGATTGAATCCTCTTTTTTCCGGGAACTCGAATAAACCCGAGATGAAACGCTACCCGGAGCTCTGAATCCGAGTTGTGGAGGAAGAATGCGGGGTGCTATTAGGTCGAGATGGCCTAGGTTCCAAGCCTATCCAAGCTGGAGGATTTGTTAACAAGTTTCAGTCAGACACTAGGTTAGGGGGTACTGGTTTGTCTCTTCTTGAGGGGTTGGAACGGTGACATAGGATTTGATGGTCAGTGCTAGGTGCGCCCGGTATTAGAGGTGGCCTACAGTACTTTTCAATGAGCAAACTCTCACTCGCCTAAGATACGAGTTAGCAAGTACGCCGAACTGTTGAAAATTAATGCAGTAACGTCACCTGTGTTATACCGACAGTCATGTAACCCGGAAGCCTATTTCACTTTCACTCTTATCCAGTCTACCGTGCACCTGCCAAGTGTTTTAAGCGGCATTATCTACAACACATAACCCCCATTAATAGCTATACGATTCTTGCGGAATGTGCCAACTTATAGGCAACGGCCCATGTGTGCCATCAATAGAATGGACGCAGAGGTGGTTCTGCGCTAGGACATTTCGCAAGCCACAAAGAATACAACCAACACAAACACACGTTCTTTGGCATGGACCAGGTTTCTTGGAATGTGGGTGTATAACACTTGCCAAGGGCTTTTGTAGGGTAGAATGTTCGGCAGACGATGGCTCAGGATCAGGATCTAATACTCTCTATAATTCTCGAGACTCGGACGTTAGGGATCATACCACAAGGAATAGTCGAGCTGCCGTAAACAAGTGCGAGTTTCAGCGCTAATCTCGCGTGATGTTTTGGTTCCGTTCGCCGTTGGTAGCTATCCCCTGAGTACCCGAGTTGATCAAGTCTCTTTCCTGGATATCGAGGCTGAAGCGAGATGTTTTGTGAAAGGGAACTGGAACGGCGTCAGTGGAATAAAAAGATGCATTTTCACCATTAGCCCACCGCGAGGGTCGAACTCGCAGCCTTCAGATCCCACCAGCCTAACTTTGATAAGAGTCTGACGCTCTATCCGATTGAGCTAGGCGGGCCTATCTACAAGGCCTGTCATGGAGATTCGGGACCTGATTTCGGAAACCTTGCCAGCGGAACCTTCATCATAATTCAAAACAGAGTAAATTCAACGATGCATATCCCGGATAACTTTTTCACCCAAGTATCAGACAATTTATCTGTGCTCAGAAAACCAGTCACAACCATCTTATGCCGATTTGTTGTCAAGTATCCGCGTTATAGGTGTTACATCTTCACATTGCTCACTCTTGGCCCCAGAATGTCCGAGAAATTGCTGGTGAAGCACCGCAGTAGTGCAGTTTTTTCAAGGCGGCATCTGCTGTTATCGAATGAATAGAGGATGTGGATTATATGCGAATGCAGTCTCTCAGTTAAACGAGTACCCCTTGATGTCATCGAATTTACACCATCGTACGAAAACGAGACGATCCCTTTATAAATCCTGACACTCTCTACGTCGGCCTAAATGTAAATTTAGTTCTTGCTCGTTACGGGTTCATCTCGAATTCGCTTTCTTTAAAGAAACAGAGCTGATTCCCGGAAGGGAGAAGATGCGATATCGTTAAACATGATTGAGCATAAGAGATCTGCTTGTTTGCGTGAGGAGTCGTTCGGCAATGGTCGGTACGAAGCAAAAGGAAGGGCCTGAAGGGGTAACCATTGGTAGCACGATAAACGGTCCCGGCAAGGAGGGAAAGGATACATCAGCGCCAAATTTTATCATCACAGCATGGCGAGTGTTCCGTGCACGCGATACATAGCAGCGCAGAAGAAGAGGTAGATGCCCAGAAATATGATGGAGATATAAGTAAATAATGCTGAACACGTGGTAGCGTGCGAAAAGCAATATTTTTGATAGGGACATGGTGCTCGCTTGCAACCCAGTTGTCCCCTACGCCAGCCATGTCGACAAGCGGTCTGAAGGCCATTGCTCCCGTTCCGACGGCAAATGATTTCCTCGACATCGTTCTGTCCAAGACCCAGAGGAAAACTCCTACGGTACCGTCATAAAGTCTCGTCAAAAAGCTGCGGTGTTGATGTTGCACCTAGGTCATCCACAAAAACTTCAAGATCAGCCGGATACGGAATTTCTACATGAGAAAGGTCAAGTTTACACAGGATTCTTTTGATGAGAAACTCGGCGCAATCTTATCTGAATTCCCCATGCTCGATGTGAGTGTTGAGGAAGTTGTGATCTAAGGTTCAGCTGAATTGATTTCATTCACCTCTTGTGCCTAGGACCTTCATCCGTTCCTCTCCTCGCTTATGAATGTACTGTATGACAAAAACCATTACAAGTTGGCACTTGGCCAACTACGGACCGCTCGGCATTTGATTGATCAAGTGGCGAAGGACTATGTTCGACTGCTTAAGTTCGGCGATAGTTTGTACCGCTGCAAGCAGCTCAAGAGGGCCGCTCTTGGTCGGTGGGTGGCCTGAGGAGCACCGTTAAGATGAAATACTCATGAACTGACAGCATGGCCACAATCATGAAACGCCAAAAAGATCCACTAGCCTACCTCGAACAAGTCCGACAACACATCTCCCGTCTCCCTGCAATCGATCCCAACACTCGAACACTCCTCATCTGTGGATATCCCAACGTCGGCAAATCATCCTTCATGAACAAGGTCACCCGGGCAGATGTCGACGTCCAACCCTACGCCTTTACGACCAAATCTCTTTTCGTCGGTCACCTGGATTATAAATACCTGCGGTGGCAAGTTATTGATACACCTGGTATTCTCGACCATCCTTTAGAAGAGATGAATACCATTGAGATGCAGAGCATCACTGCGATGGCTCATTTGAAGGCCTGCATCCTGTATTTTATGGATCTGAGCGAACAGTGTGGGTACACTATCGAGGCTCAGGTACGTTAACATCACTGCTGCTACTTTTAAAACCTAACCTCGAATTTTGGACGCAGTGCAAGCTCTTCCACTCCATTAAACCCCTCTTCAACGGAAAACCCGTCTTGCTTGTCATCAACAAAATCGACGTCACTCGCCTCGAAGATCTCGCCCCCGAAAACCGCGCCCTCGTACAAGAAATCATCGATGCCGAAGGCGTGCAATCTATCCAGGTCTCATGCTACTCTGAAGAAGGTGTCATGGATCTCAAAAACAAGGCTTGCGGTGCCCTTCTCGCACACCGTGTCGATAACAAACTCAAGGGCAGCAAAATCAACGCGATCGCGAACCGGATACACGTTGCGCAGCCGAAACCTAGAGACGACGTCATTAGAGCGCCATTCATACCTGACGCGGTGAAGGAGAGGAGGAAGTACGATAAGAACGACCCTGAGAGACGTAAGTTGTTGAAGGATCAAGAGGTTGAAGAAGGCGGCGCTGGTGTTTTCAACATCAACCTAAAGAGTACGTCCGCCAGTTTTCTGAGTTTACTAATACCTGTTTGCTGATGCTAACTTCACAGGGGACTACATTCTTGCCAACCCCAAATGGAAGATGGACATCATGCCCGAAATCATGGACGGCAAGAATGTTGCAGACTTCATCGACCCCGACATTGCCGAGAAACTCGAAGCTCTCGAACGCGAGGATGAACGACTCGAAGCCGAAGGATTCTACGACAGCGATGAGGAACTGGTGTGTCTCCCTCCCCTCTCCTCTCCCCCGTCTCTTAACTATTACCCACTCGCTCATGCTTATCTACCATAACAGTTCGATTCGGATGACGAACGCGAAGCTGCTGAAGCCCAAGTCGCGCTCCAGCATAAAATCAAATCTCAATCCATCAAAAAGTCCAAAAAGAACCAAGCCCGGCTACCGCGTACCGCTGGCTTACGAACACTTACAGAACTTACAGAGGAGCTCACCAAAGCCGGATTGGACCCTAGTCGGATACAGGAACGGGCAGAACGCCTGGCAAAGATTCAGGCTGCGCAGTGGAAAAGAAAGAGAGATGACGATGACGAGATGGATGTTGATGGTGAGGATAGCGGAGCAAGCGACGATGGGGACGGTGATGAGATGGATGTGGATGGAGAGGAACAACCGCCGAGTAAGAAGGTCAAGACGAATTCTGGGGCGGTTGCTGCGAAGCGGATGCCCAGGTCTGACCGCACCTTGGCTGGTTTGCGGGATGAGGCGGTAAGTTGTTTCCGAACCCATTTGTTACTTTCAACCTGTTCATTATGTTACTAGCAAGCTAACCGGGCTACAAAACTGCGGAATCTTGGACAACGCCCCCGGAATATGCTTGCGAAAGCTGGCGAGAGCGATCGTGCAATTAGAGTCAAAACGGTTTGTGCCCCCCTTTTCATTGTGTTTTCATCTGGGTTAACTTCATCCTTCGCCACAGCCCAAGCATCTGTTTGCCGGTAAACGAAAGGCAGGGAAGACTGACAGAAGATGAAAAAACATGCGCACATCTAAACGATTCCAGATCATTAGAGTCCATTTACCCCCCTTTGAGCGTTGCTGTTTCACCGTCCCGCCTACCCCCCGTTGTCACCGGCCTTATCGAGTCCCTATGTGCACATGTCACGTCAATCACCTGTATTTCAACCTGCCGGTATACCCAATATGACCTGCTTGAATGTTCCTAGCCAAGCACATTTGGGTTCTGGAGGAGATTCAGCTTCATGACCTTCAGTTAGTACCCTAATTGTGAGACACAGATCACGATCATATTGTACAGACGATACCATGTTTATTACAATTCTGAATACTGAAATCAACGTAAGAGCATCAAATGACTTCAGCGTCAAAATATTCCCTAAGCAACCCCTCCACGTCCTTGCCCTTACGCGGGGTGAATGTACACCGGAACGGCAATGGTCCACTGAAGCATATTGCCGAAATGAGAAAGACAATTAAATTGCATCTGAAACGGGGGCTCACGAGACGATTGAGGTAGCAAGAAACTCAGGCACAACTTTGATAGTATTCCCCTCAGAGTCAAGCATTGGTGAGATGTCAAACACAGACAGTATGGAGGCGGTGGCGATGTATATCATAGACAATGCAATATGCGACCCAGGGCAGATTCTAACCAATATGTTAATAATGAGCGCTTAAGGACTTTGCCACATACCTTCTGCCAAAACCAAAGGTGGCGATGGTCTCCGGATCAGGAACATCGCTAGAGATAACACCATTCTTGAGGAACCTTTCTGGCATAAACTCCGTGGGGTTTGGGAAAACCTCCTCATCATGAAGCATTGCACTAATGCCATAGTCAGTCAGTCTGAATTAAACGCGTCTGTGAAATAACGTACTATGTATTTGCAAATATTGTGGACCCTTTGGGAATGTAGTATCCCTCATATACATCCTCGTCTGTGGTTAAATGAGGGACTCCCAAGGGCGCAATTGGGTTCCATCTGAAAGGTTTTTGTCAGTAAACTCGACATATGGTAAGCCAGAATGCTCACCGCAGGGTTTCTTTGATAATAGCAGAAAGGTATGGCAGACGGGGTCGGTCGGAGAAGTCAGGTAGCCTATCAGACCCGACCACAGTGTCAAGCTCCTGCTGAGCCTTACGCTGAACGTCGGGGTAGATCAGCATTGCAAGTATGAATGTCATGACGGCGGCAACAGTAGTATCAGAGGCCGCTAACGCGACTTGGTATGAGCTCATAATAGCTCCTTCAATAGAAATTGCTCCTTACCATTGAGGACCTGTGTCGCAGCTTGCTTGATATGTCGGGACTGAAGCTCAAAGTCAGGTTCGTTCCGATGCCGCTCCAGACTTCCTGTAACAAAACATTCTTTGGATACACCTTCGTCCTTTCAAAGTGTCAGTGTGAGCAATATCAGGATGAGCCGCGCCCTCACAATGTCTTTCAATGTCGCCCGGTATGGCTCCTCAATCAACTTGTGAATCTGTGCGCGCATCTCACGTGCTACCTTCTTAAAGCCGGCGCCTGGTACCCACTCAGGAACGTACTTCAAAGGGGGAACCAAGTTGACCAGATACGACCCAGGTGCACCGGCAAAAAGTATGTCTGCGGAGACGTTTTCTGCAAAGTGGACCAAGGGATCATTCGTTCGTCGAGTAGGGCTACCATATGTTGATGATATTGAATATCCCCCCATACAACTAGAGAACGTGAGTGATAGCTATAGCCAGAGTGAAAACTAACGGACACACCTCTTTACGTGCTCATGTGCATCGTGAGGGGATTGATAAAGATTTGGCAGAAGGCTTTTTCTGACAAACTCCAATTGCCTTCCTTGGTCTCGCCTCAGATTCTTTGGCGAGAAATACTGCTGGA
>JAEUWR010000634.1:0-14028 GCA_018524895.1 Podaxis sp. C-F-101400
CCTTTTTGCGACGGCCCATAGTGCTAAGTACAACTGACCAACGAGTAGATGATGGTGGTTGCTGGAAAAGGAAGGTGACCATACATTAGCTCAAATGGGGTTTGTTGATGATTGGCATGTGTCCTGGAGTTATGAGAGAATTCAACTAAGGGGAGGTGTTCAGGCCAGGTGTCAGGATTCTGTGCACAATAAGCTGACAGGTACATCTCGATTTCTTGATTAAATCTTTTGGTTGATCCATCTGATTGGGGGTGATAAGCAGTAGAGGGGGCATGATCAATGTTAAGCTTCTTGAACATAGCTTGTATCAATTTGGCCATGAATCGGGGATCTCTGTCCGAGATGATTTTGTTGGGTATCCCCATATGAATGAACATGTGCTTGATCAGGGTGTCGGCAATTTGATCAGTGGTGGCAGTCTTGGAGGTGGGTACTATGATTATCCCCTTTGTAAAACCATGGTCCACCACAGACAATATTGTGTTGTATCCATTGGATTTGGGGAGGTCTGTGATGAGGTCCATGGACATCTGGGCAAAGGGCTGTGATAATTGGGGTCCTGGAATCAGTTGTAGAGGAGGCTTCAAAGGTCATCTGTTGATCTTGTATTGCTGGCAAGTTGGGCATCCTTTCACATAGTTTGTAACATAGGCTCGAATGCCAGGCCAGGTGACATATTCTTGAAGTTTCCTGAGAGTTTCAGCAACTCTGGGATGTCCCACAGCTGGTGCATCATGTATGTGCTGCAATAAGTGCTTCTTAAGTGTGGAGTCTATAGGAAGTTGAATGTGACCTTCTTGATCTGATTCTATGGTTCCATCCTTCCCTTTTTGGGCTTCTTCCTTGACATTGGAGTCCATGATGTTGACTTTGTCGTTTCTCTGTTGGTTGGCTGGCTTTTCATCATTGATAGTGAAATCTTCTGTTTGAAACTTTTCTATTGGGATGGCCACTCTAATAGTTTCAGTCTCCATATCTTTGCTTGCTGAGGTGTGGTCAGGTCTTCTTGACAGAGCATCAGCAGCACAGTTCTTGGGTCTGGGGATATGACAAATCTTGATTTTATGGGCACTGATCATAGTGGACCATTGTATCATTTGTCTTGATAACTTTGATGGCTTGGCCCAATGGATGATGTTATTGTGATCTGTCCATACTATTGTTTTGTGCAGTGATCTGTCAATGTAATGACGCCATTCTTGCAAGGCATGGATGATGGCTAGGAATTCTTGCTCTGATACATGATAGTTTTGTTCAGCCTTGGAGAAAGGTTTAGAATAGTAGAAGCAGGGGTGTAGCACACTGTTTGAATCTTTCTGGAGGAGAACTGCTCCAGAAGTGTAGGTGGAAGCATCAGTTTGAATTTCAAATGGTTTGGAGGGGTCAGGAGTAATGAGGACCAGTTCCTCCAAAAATTGTTGTTTTAATTTTCTGAAAGTGTTGTCAGCTTCTTTTGTCCATTGAAAAGGAGTGTTGGATTTCTTAAGGAGGGCATTAAGGGGTAAAGACAGGTGGGCATAGTGCTTGATGAACTTGCAGTAGAAGTTACAGAACCCGATGAATTTTCATACATCTCAGATTGTTTTGGGTACTGGCCAATCCACTATCCCTTTAAGTTTGGTGGGGTCCATCTTGACTTCATTGGGAGAGATGATGAATCTGAGGTAGGTGAGAGTCATTTTCTCGAATTTGCATTTCTCTGGTTTGAGGTAGAGGTCATGCTTTCACAAGATCCTGAATACTTCTCGAGTCATTTTTTGGAGTTCAATCTTGGTGGGGGCATGGATGAGGATATCATCCATATAGATGATGACTTTATTCTGCACAATGAGAGGGGCAAGGATAGTGTCCATCATGTTTTGGAACATTGCTGGGCTATTGCACATTCTGAAAAACATGACCATCAGTTCAAATAATCCTTGATGGGTGTGGAAAGCTCCTTTCCATCTGTCCTCTTCTTTGATTCAAATGTTGTTGTAGCTGAGTCTGATGTCAAGTGCCATGAAGTATTTTGATCCTCATAGCTTGTCAAGTATGGATTGGATTGAAGGGATTGGGTATCCGTTTTTGACTGTGTGATCATTGAGGTACCAATAATCCTGGCAAGGCCTGAGTTTCCCATCTTTCTTCAATATGAAGAAGAACAGTGAGGCCATGGGGGATTTCAAGGGTCTGATGTATCCTTTCACAAGGTTTTCTTCAAGGAATTTGTCAAGTTCCTTTTCTTCTGCAAGTGAGAGTTTATAAGAGGGAAAGGCCTTTGGGATGAAGGATTCTTTTGTCTCAATCCTGTGGTCCCATTGTCATTCAGGAGGGAATCTTTCACTTTTCTTTTGGGAGAAAAGGTCGAGATATTCATGGAACTCTTTCAGAACAATTTTGGTCAGGTCAGTCTCCTTCTTTTGCTCTGTCACTTGGGTGAGTATTTGAGAGTAGGAGGTCTTGGCATTAATTTCTGTGAAATTTTCCTTGAAGAAATCTTCTTCAAGCTCATTCATGTAGATTTCAGAAAGAGTGGTGTCGATTATTGAAGAGAGCATGGTATTTTCTGTGAGTCATCTCCAGGAAAGGGTTTGCTTCATCCAATCGATGTCAGGATTGTATTTAGTGAGCCAGGGGATTCCCAAGATTATTCTAGGTCATCCTAGATTAATCACCTGCAAATCCATTTTCATTTGTTTTCTGTAGATTGTAAAATCAACAGTAACTGAATGAGTGATTTGCTTATCTTTGTTGAGGGATCCGTCGGCATTCCTGACTTTGATTGGTTTCTTCAATGGGGACATTCTCAACTTCCATTCTTCAACCTGTTATAGTGAGGCTGCTTCAGTCCATAAAGAGGCCCAATATGTATCCGCAGATCGTATCAAAGGAAACTTCTTGTGTACTAACGGATGAGCTACCTTTCAATGTATCACTTACAGAGTAAGGTCAATGCATTCAAGATAACAACACAAGTTGTAGCACAATCAGTTTGTACCTCAATAGAACTCAAGCAACTTAGAGGATGATTCAGATTATAAGAGTTCACTTAAATCATATCACTTTATAGTTGAGTAAGAGCTCTATTCGAGTCTCCACCTAACCCAGTAGAAATGATGCTTTCTACTTGTTAGTTGTCGATGGTTTATATACCTACAGACAAGGTATCTAAATATATCTACAGATAGAATTGTCCAACTCTATCAATGTTCTTCTAGGTACCAATGCTCGACTCGGAGATTGACTCGGGACAGAAGGAAGTCTAATTCTACTTAATATAGTTTAGATGTCTTCATTACGAAAAGTTCTTTATCAAAGAAGTCTTCCTT
This sequence comes from Podaxis sp. C-F-101400, assembly GCA_018524895.1. Classification (NCBI taxonomy): domain Eukaryota; kingdom Fungi; phylum Basidiomycota; class Agaricomycetes; order Agaricales; family Agaricaceae; genus Podaxis; species Podaxis sp. C-F-101400. The sequence goes on from JAEUWR010000634.1 coordinate 3,312, forward strand.
TTGATGAAAGATCTAGAATGTTCTACAAAGTATCAAATGTTGTATGACTTTATTATTACATAATCAGTCTAGAACATTCATGAAAGACATAGAGTGAATAAACAATTTGAAGACTAAAGCTTTCAAATAATACAACAATAAATAAAATGAATTTCATTATTAGTAAATGTATAGCAGGCATTTACTAAGTTCATAACACAACCAGCCGGTGGTCAATGAAGTCTTGTCCTGCTCCAGAGTCTATTAGTGCAAGGGTTTCCACAGATTTTTCAAAGGGATGCACAGTGGTTGGGCAATAAAAGGTGTTGGATTTGTGAGTTGTTAGGCACAATTCAGAAGCTGATACTTCGCTCTGAAAGGAAAGGGGCATAATCTCATCCTTTGGACAAGGGTAAGAATCGGAAGCCAGTCTGTTAGAAAACAAATGAGGTTGGGGAAGATTGTCCATTGGTGCATCTTTCTTTTCTTCTGACAACCTAGATGTGGAGGCTAGTCGTCTGAGGCAAAATCCTGGATTTCCCTGGCTTGAGCACTGGTAGAGTTTGAAAACTCCATGAGGATTTCGGTGACTTCTTTGTTGTCTCCTATTTCCTAGATGATCTCATTGATCTTGGCAAATGCTTGTTTTCACTTCTGTTGCTTCTCTCTATCTCAGGGAATCCTAGGGGGTATGGGTGGCTTATGCTTGGAAACCTTTGCTTGGGTGTTTCATGGTAGGTTTCATGTTGATGGTGGTAAGTTGGATTTCTTTGGACATTCCTGAGTGAAATGTCCTGATGTTCCACAGTTGAAACATTTGCCCTGCTTGAGGTCATTGCACATTTTTGGGGTGAGGATGTTCTGAAGGAACATTTCCAGAACGTCACAGCTTTCTTCCACTTCATTGACTTCTTCTTTAGAATCTTCTTCCACAGCATAATTTTCTTCAAGTGCGATTTCAGAGAGCACCATTGCCAGATTATCAATGTCCATGGCATATGGATCTTTATACACCTGGCTTCATGACCAACTCATATTATTGGATGCCTTCTTCTTCGGTTGGGGAAAAGCTCTATTGGTTCATTCTCAGGTGTGGCTCACATGATAGTTGTTCTCCATTTGATGTTGTTCTTCTGCTGCTCTCACTGCTTCAAACCAGATGTTGATGTCAGGGCCTGGTCTGAGGGCAATGGTCTTGAGACCAATTTCGAAGTCAAGGCCTTCTTGGAAGCAATAAATAAGTTCCTGTGGGTTGACAATTCCTGCTTGTGTAGCAAGGACTTTGAACTCAGAGATGTACTGGTCCACTGGTCTTCGCTTCTGCTTGAGAGTGTGGAGTTGTCAGAGGGCGTCTTCAGTGTAATTGTAGGGAAGGAAGACTCTATCAAGCTTGTCTTGGAAAGCATTGAATGTTCTGAGATGTAATACTCCATTGAAGTTGTGTTGGTGGAGATATTTGGTTTTCCATAGTTCCACTGCTCCTCCAATGTAGTAGAGCATGAATATGATGGCATCGTGGTCAGTAGGGAATTTATGCTGATTGGCAATAATGTACAAGGCACATTGCTGCTTCCATGCCAGGTACTTTCTCCAGTCACCATCATACAGGGGTGGCACTTCATACTTGGGTGTGGAAGGGGTGGCAGGCATTTGTGCTTGTTGGGGAAAACCAAAGCCTGGAGGTGGTGCTCCTGGTTGTCCTAGCGGGGGTCCTGGTGGGGGTGCTCCTGGTTGTCCTAGCAGAGATCGTGGTGGGGGTGCTCCTGGCAGTCCTTGTGGAGGCTGTCCTGGGAGTGCTCCTGGTTGTCCTTGTGGAGGCTGAGGTTGTCCAGGAGGTAGGTTAGGACTTCCTGTTTGCAGCAGGTTTGCTGGCTGAGCCATTCCAGGTTGAGTCAGATTTCCCTGATTTCCCTGTGTAATTCCAGTTGCTTGCTGTCCAGAAATTGCTGGGGTCATGAAGAGTGGTTGCTGGAAGAATCTCTGATTTGGTGGGATGATATTACTTCTGAAGGCAAAGGTGGCAGCTTGATTGATGGGGGCCATGGAGTCCATTCTAGGAACTGGGGGTTGCGGTTGTACTGGTGGAGGGGGCATAACATGTTGTGGTGGTTGTTGCTAGTACAGGGGAGGGATTGAAGTGGTGCTTGGAGGTCAAGTGAGTTGCTGAGGGGGTTGTACAACAGCAGGAGGGATAGTGACAGTGGTCGACATTTGTTGTCTTTGCTCTCAAGCTGCTTCTCTTCTTCCTCTAATATTGGCACTAAGCCTGGGTTCCCAAGGGGCAACTTCATCGAGGTTGAGAGACCTAACTCTTCAAGGGTTCCTTGTTCTTGTAGGGGAGACAAGAGGGGAGACTGGTGTTGGTGATCGTCAGGCTGTCTCATTACTGCTGTCTGATTCCTCACTTCTGACTCATTCCAACAAGGTGGCAGCTTCTCCTGAAATGGCAAGGGAGTGGGGGAGTGGAAGGACATTCAAGGTTCCTCTTGATGAGGGCTTGAATTAGGTTCTGAATCTGTTCCCGGTTGAGATTGAGTTGTCATAACTCAGTAGGGATCAAGGAGAAAAAGGAGGTATTGTCTGGTGAAGAAGTCCAGGAAGATGATGAGATAGAATAAATAGAGTGCTGGTGACAAGATGAAGATGTGTTGATTTCTGATAATTGAGAATGATCCTGTTCGATTTCTGTTGATCAAGAACACTTCTGTTTGATTTCTGACAATCAAGAATGCTTCTGTTCGATTTCTGATGATCGAGAATGCTTCACCTTGACAGACATCAATGCGATTTACAGTCAGAGGGTCTTCTTCTACTAGACCACCAAGTGTTGAGTGGGCATATTACAGGTTTTGCCAGACCACCAAGCAATGAGTGGGCGTATTACAAGTGAGAAGGGATGGGGGGGGTGTGGTGTCATTTAGGCACAGCACGAAGCAATGAGAACCAATGACATCCCAATGGCACAGTGCGAAGCAATGAGAACCTCAGGGTGACTACTTGCACAGTGCAAAGCAATGAGAACAGTAGTTGGGGATGCTACAATGTGGGATTGGCACACAAGGGAAGTCTAATCTTGATGTTACAAGGTTTCTTCTTTGGCTAAGTGATGCCTAAGTTGGAGCCTATCCTTGTAGAGTTGGTGAGCAGAGGTACTTGTCCTATACAGGTCTGAAGTAGCTGCTTGTTTAACCTCAAGTGGAATATCACATTGTCTAGGCAGTGAACTTGTAAAGATCACACTCTCCATAGTACGAATGCGACAAAGGCCAAAGAGGTCTGAGACAAGGGCAAAGAGATGTAAGCTTATTGTGAGTACTTATTTGCTCTGTAGAGAGGAGGTAACACACAATAAGATTAGACTTGTCTAATCTACAAGTCCAGGTGGTCTACATATATGAGTCCAAATGACTACTTATGGAAGTAGATCAAATGTAGCATAAAAGACAAACTACAAGAGGGGAACATATAAAAGGAAGGCATAAAGCATAGAAGTGGAGTGCATATGAAAAGGGCATAGGGCATATGGTAAAAGTCTGCAAGAGTGAACATATTTGATGTGGCATAAGTATGAAAGAAATGGCAAAACTTGTACTTAGTCCTAAGAATAGAAAGTGCCTAAGAATAGAAGTGGTAAGTTTAGTGTTCATCACAAGTCATCATCACAGGGGAAATATACTCTGTGATACCTGCATGCATTGTCTACCTTTTTGCACATTTCCCAATCAAGCATCTGCCTGAGCTCCATAGTTTCCTGCCAGAGATTAGTCATCATGCACTTCATCAGTTCCCAGTCCTCATAACTCTGTTTGTTAGTCTCAATTTCCTCCTCAGTGGTCTCGGTGTTGTGAATATTCGTAACACCCACAACCAGAACAATGGGTCAGTTCCCAGTTAACTGCTACTAGCAAAAGCCAGTGGACACCAAGGGTGGCAGTTGGATAGGCATTGATTCACCATAAAGGACTCAAGGGCTAGGCCCAGGGTCCATAACTGGACCAGGTTTGGCAGTTATCCAATGCCCAAGGGATCAGCCCTGAAGGCAAATGCTGAGGTGTTCTTCTTCAGGAAATCAATCAGGTCACCCAAGTAGATGGGTCCCTTGATATAGTGCTTGAAGCACTTGCAGCACTGCAAGATATGATTACATATCTTGACCATGGCTGAGCCACATGGACAGGAGGACTCTTCCTGTGGGAAGAACCAGACCTTGTATGACCCAATGGAGGCATGTCTGAGGACACACCTAGTGAAGTGTGCCAAAAGAGTAGGTGGCACTCCCCTGAGAAGAGAGAACCAAGCACCACCAGAGTGGTACCTAGGCTGAATGGGCTTTTTTGAAGCTAGGTCCAGGACCAATAGGAATTGGGACCCCCTGTATTTCAGCTCCTGGAAGACAGCCCTCCAAGCATCAATGCATGACTGAACAGTGTTTTTCAACTGCTGATTCAGAGATCTGATGACCTGTATGCCTATGGCCACAGGTGGGAGGGATTTGGCATGCTCATGGGCTGCCCCATGAATTTTCCAGGGGTCCCCAGAGGGAACTTCCCAGAACTAAACCTTTCTCCCTGGCTGTGACAACCATAGGACAAGAAGGCAAATAATAGCCAGGGCATGTGATTGCCCTGAAGTGGGAGAAGGGTCAACCACTCACTTTGCTGAGGCTAGCAAGTCTGTCCAGACCAAAATAGTGTTGAACTCACTTTGCTGAGGCTAGCAAGTCTGTCCAGACCAAAATAGTGTTGACACCCTCCAGACCAACAGCCCAGGCTAGTGCCAACCAAATGGCAAAAAGTTCCACATTGGGGGCAGTGACATCACCAACCACTCTCCTCATGGCATTGACAAGGTTTCCACAGTGGTATACCAGGGCAGCCAAGACTGCCTGGTAGAAGCCATGCATAGGACAACTTGCATCTGTCCCACAATAGGGTGTGTCAGGGGATTGTTCTGCCCTTCTCAGGATGCCATCCATCTACTGTAAGTATCTTGCCCAGTCCTCAATGTCCTGGGGGGTGACATGGAACTCAATCTGATCAGAGAATCTATCAAGAAGATGAAGGCCGAGCCTTGCTTCTTCAGCATTAGGCTTGAACCACTTACTGATCTCATCCAGTCTATCATTAGATGCAATGAGAGGGCCACCAGTCTTCTCATGTTGCTTGGCTGACATGAGAGCAATAGATCTGGGGTGGGGGGCCATCCCCATGGAGTAATCAGACCCCAGCAATGCCCTGAGGGCATGGTTGGGTGACAGAGTGTATAGTTGGAAGAAGGCCCTCTTGGCCAGCTTTCTCAAATGTAAATGGAAGGGGATGAAGCCAGCTAAAGCCTCTGCCCCCCCCATAGGGAATGTCCTGAAGGCACCGATAATCCACAGTGCAGCCTTGTGCTGCATTGAGGAGAGACTCCTCAGTAGCATCTTGTTGTGAGCACCAGGATAGAACCAAAGGTGGAACCTATAAGTAGCTATGGGAACCATGCATGCTCTATACAGGGTCCACTTCTGATCAGAGGTCAGGCCCTGGGATGAATTGCCCAACATCCCCATTGCCCTAATGGCTGATAGCAATTTGGTGGAGTAGAACTAGACATGCTCCTTGAATGAGAGATGCCTGTCAAAGTAGAACCCAAGATACCTCCAATAGGTCTTGGGCTGGAGGGGGGAATCACTGGTGAAAGGGGCAAAGCCTAGATCAATCAGGGGGTTATTGTCCCCAGGCTTACAGGAGAAGTGGAATAGCTCAGGTTTGGAATGTTCCAAAACCAGAGCAAAGGCAATGAAAAGCCTGAAGATGATCATGTATGTGCCTTGCAGCACTCACAGGTTGTTGTCCCAGGTTTTTGCCTGGGCAATCAGGGTCCCATCATCCACATATGAGAGGAGGGTGATGTGTAGGGGAGTGGCCTCTCTATCAAAGAGTCTCATCAAGGGGGCCAAGTACAAAGCAGACAGCACCAGGGACAGGGCTGAACCCTGTCCCACACTGACATCTGCATCCATGGGATCCAAGGAGAAGTGCCCCCAAAGATAAGAGGTGGCATGCCCCACAAGATAGGAGGCAAAGAACCTTCCCACATTGGGAGGGAATCCCTGCTTTGTGAGAATTGCCATGAGCATGTCATGGTTAAGTGACAGAAAGAACTGTGCTATGTCAAAAGTGACTACACTAGTCTTGAGACCCTTAGCCCATCTGCTTCTCACAATATGGGTAAGGAACAACCCAGCATCCTCCATGGAGCACTGCTGGATACCACCAAGTTGATTAGGATGAAAGACTCTGAATTTTACAGAGTCGAACTGAAGATGCTTTGACAGCATCTTCTCTATAAGCTTACCCAGGGTGTTCAGAAGCACAATAGGTCTGAACACCTTAGGGGTGGAGTGCAAAGGCTTCCTGGGTTTAGGGATTATCACTGAGACTGACTCCTTGAAGTGCCTTGGCCAGTGCCCAATCTGAAGGCAGGCATTGGCTAGGGTGAGGAACACACTGCTGTAGTCTTCATTCACAACAATGTTCTTCAGGTGGGACCATGTGATGTGGTCTGGCCCTAGGGTGGATGCAGAGGAGCAGGCTAAGAGTGCCTCAGTAAGTTCCAGCTGGGAGAATGGAACCCATTCCCTTTCAGGAAGAGAGGGTAGGGGCTGACCCACATGTACAGGTCTTTTTTTTTTTTTTAAATCCAAGTTTATTGCTGCAAACATTATCTACTACAAGAGCAGACTCTATCTACAACAAATGGGTGCATGATAGCAGTCCTAATGGATAAAAGAGAAAGAAGAAAAAGAAAAACCACACAAACAAAGATTACAGGTGCCCCGAGCTACATGGATGAAAAGAACAATCAACAAAGGTGGTCTGAGGCCATGAGAGAGTGAGCGAGGGAGAAGGAGCATAGGGTGATGCATTAGCCCTTACAACCCCCAAGGGGGGCTTTCTTGGCTTCTGCATCACATTGGTATCTTCCACGAATCCATTCGCAGTTGAAGTGATGTTGCCAGTATGGGCACTGGCAGTTGTTGGAGGGATGGGTGCCTGAGCAATTGAGGTGCCGGAGGGAGTGAGGGCAAGGGGTGCCCTTGGGAGTGGGTGGGATGGGGGGTTTGGCCTTGGGGTTACCTCAGCAGCACCCCACCATGGAGCAGTGAGAGGCCTCAGAGTGAGGGCCCCCACAGAGAGGACACTTGGGTGCACAGGCATGGCAAGCATCAGAGGGATGGCCCCAGCACCAGCAGTGCTGACACTGAGGTGTACCAGTGTGGGTGTGAGCACCCTTGATGAGGCAGGACATGCCATTAATCATGATGTGCCTGTTGATGAGGGAGGAGGTGAGGGTGCCTTGCTGGGAGTTGACTAAGTTGATCCACACAGTAGCAGTATCAGACTTGGCAGAGTTGTGGATGACATGCATGTGGTGCACATCAGAGGAGGGAAAGAAAGGAGAGGCCAAGGCCTTGGTCTTGACTTGATCAGCCGATAGTGTGAAGCCATTGGCTGAGAAGAAAGGAACGTCCATGATCTTGATGAAAGATTGGGACACAGGGAGGGTGACAGAGGCACTTTTGAGCATGGAAGGGAGTGAGGCAGCAACTGTTTGGAGGTCTGCCTGGGAGGGGACATTGCCTGTTGAGAAGGCAATGATGCCAGAGTGGAAGTGACCCAAGTTGACAACAAGCACTGACTTGGCCTGGGTAAGTGCTTGATTAAAGCACATAATGAGAGATTGAAGAGAGATGTGAGTGCTAGCTAAGTCACTAGCACTGGCATCTAGGAAAAATTGCCACTGGGTTGGACCCCAGGTGGCAAAATATGGCTTGTGCCATGTGGAGGGAGGGGGGGCCTGAGGGCCAGTCTTGATGTCACACAAGGGAGGTCTGGGCCTGTTGTGTGGGGGAACAGGGGCACTGTCAGGAGATGATAGGTCAAGTCACCTGATAGGTAAGGGTCCTCTGAACTTACCCCCAACTGCATAGTGCACCAGATCCTACAGTGTGCCAGCAGAGGGAAGTTAAGTCCCAGCCTTGGTATGGTATATATATTACCTACCAATTCCCACTTGTACCAGGCCATATAGCTCAGTGGTTAGAGCTCCTGTTGCAATTACAGGTGGTCCCAGGTTCAATCCCTGGTGTGGTCACTTTTCTGTCTTAACAGGCACATGAAGGAGGTCTGGGCCTGTCATATGTAGTGGAAGTCTGGGCCAGGGTCTGGGGAGGTGCTGGGGCCTGGGTTGAGAGTTGAGGAGCAGGTGCCAGTTAGGCATCTGCCATTGCTGAGTCAGCTATTCCATGGAACAGCTCATGGTGGGGGTGAGGTTGCTGTGCCTGGAATAGCAGGGCAGTAATACTGCCTGGGGGAGGAGGAGAGCGTTGTACAGGGGGGGTACAGTTAAGAATCATGCCTCTGAGCTCCATTGCAGCAATGAAGTCACAGAGACTGGCAAAGAAGTGAGGCTCAGGAGGGGGTAGTTTGTCATCCTTAGCCTGAACAAATCTATTCACCAAATTAGCAAGAAAAGATGAAATAGAGAATTCTTCATCATCATCATCCTCGGCCTTGGAGAGGTTGGAAGTAGATGGAAGATTGGAGGGAGCAGCTTTGGGAGTGAGCTGCTCGGAATGAGAGGGAGAGGAGGCAGGGGAGTCAAGATCCATGCCTGCAGGAGGGGGTGCTGAACTTTGGAGACAACCCAAAGTGTCAGTGCAGGGAGGAGTGGAGGATCTGGAGGGATTCTTCAGTTCGTAAATGATATATTGACCAGTGGAGGTGTTAAGAATGTGGATGAGTCTTTTGGAGGACTTGATTCTGTATTCGAGGGGTGAGCTTCTAGGGGAGTGCTGGGTGAAGACGCTGATGCCTTGTTCTTGTTCAGAACAGTGCTGGGGGGTCTCAGGGACTTCTTGAAACATGTCTTCAGTATATTAGGGGGCAGGTGACTTTTTGCAGCAGCCCATAGTGCTAAGTACAACTGACCAATGAGTAGATGATGGTGGTTGCTGGAAAAGGAAGGTGCCACATGTACAGGTCAAGCACCTCTTGTCCAGATGCTGTCACTTGTCCTGATGTGGCTCTCCCACAGGACATTTTATATTCCCTTCATTGCTGCAGCTACCACCTGTACCCTTCCTCTTCCTGCAAAGGGAAGTGAAGATCATTGGGCATGCTCTCTTTGAGAGCTGCCAGGTGCATTCCTGTGAGGCTTCCAATCAGGGTGTATGCCCCCAAGCACTGCCCACTAAATGTGGGACCTGTTCTATGTCTGTTCTCCTATGTGCCAATGGCTGATTAGTAGCCAGAGGTGATGTCAGAGAGTTCACCCTCCCCCCTGTGGAGGGAATTACCTCACTGCCCTTCAGTGCCTGGTTAACATCCACTTAGGTGGGGGTTTGTAGTGAATCAACACCATTGTACTAAGCATGGGGACCAGGAGCACATGGTTGGAGGGTGAGGCAGAAGGTCCATATAAGTGAGGCCATCCAGCCTGGTCATGATAGCCTTCAGGAGGCATGACTGTGTCAGTGTGTGACAACCTACAGTTACCTTATATAGACTTCCTGTATATAGTGACATGTGTATGGGTGCAGGCTACACTCAAGTCCCACATAATAAATTGTTGAACAAAAAAAAAAAAAAAAAAGATTACAGCTATGCTCTCTGAGTCCAGTTTACCAGCTTCTTTCTGGGGTGAATGCCTTGCTTCCATGATCCATGTCTGGAATAGACTCCCTATAGCTCCTCTACTGGAACCTACACTGTTTGAAGCCTTCTACAAGCAGAAACCAGACATTTCTCACCTCAGGGTGTGGGGATGCACTGCCTATGTGCATATACAACAAGATAAATGGACTTCCCTGCAGCCTCACTTCAAAAAATGCATTTTTATCAGTTATCCTAGTGGCTACAAGGGCTGGAAGTTCTATAACCCAACCACCAGAAAGACTAGGATCTTAGAATGAGCAGATTTTGATGAAAGGTACTTTCCTGGACTGTCTAGAGCAAAAATGAATGCTATACCTTCATTTGCTGGCCCTCCACCCTCCTCTGAGTTTTCCATCACTTCTATCCCTTCTACCTTGCTCCCTCAGCCCTCTGAGACTGTCCCACCTCTAGCAGATGAGGGAGGTAATATAGAGCATCATTTAGAGCCCCTTAAAGGTGCTCCAGTTGCTCCAGAGCATCCCAAGACTCCAAAAGACACTCCTGGTCCTCTGCAAGAGGATAGGGATGAACTGGACTGCATTTTGGCAGCATTTCAGCAGCATCTCGGCACTTTGGCATCACCCAAGGCCCTAGAAGCTCCTGAGCTTCCTAGGATACCAGGAAATGATCCAATTACTCTAGGAGATGAGGATGATGAACTAGACTGCATTTCAGACACATCTCAGCCACATCTCGGCACTCTGGCACCTCCTGAGCCTCCTAGAACACCTTCAAGTGCTGGACCACCAAATCAGCCCCCACACCTCCCCAGGCACTCAAATCACATCCAGAAGGCTCCAGGTGATTGGTGGAAGCTTAAGGCACCCATCCTAACCAAGGGAAATGAAGACAGTGACAATGAGACCACTTTTCATGCAGATAATAGTTTTGCTGAAGTAGAGTTTACTGGAAGCATTTCTGGGCCTGATCCTCACACCTATAAGGTTGCAATGAGGTCTCCAGATGCCTCTCAATGGGATGGAGCTTGTGATGAAGAAATCTTCTCCCTGGAGTCCAATAACACCTGGGAAATTGTT